>RJWM01008880.1:0-70500 GCA_004363535.1 Dasyprocta punctata
CTCAAAACCTGCATGAGGTTCATCCCAACCCTGTGTGAGCACTTTCCTCACCCTACATGAGAACAGAGACTTCATTCTGAACTTTCACAGCTTGCCTCACCTGGTTTTGAACATCTACCATGCCCTCTTCCACTTAAAGGATTCAAGACTGAATTAACCAAAAGTGTGTAGAGAGCAAGAATCTTCTACTCTCTTCTAGCCCTAATTCAATAAAGGTTTTGCCCTTACCACTCAACCAAACTTCCTTCATTCTTAAAGTGCTTTATTTACTATTTATTGGTCAAAATCACGAGTAACTGTAATGATATGCCTTGTTTATTACCTAAGACAACCCCCACTTTCTTTAAGACAAAGTATCATTCCGTAGTTCAGCCTGGCCTTAAACTCACTCTATAGTCCAGGCTGGCCTTAAACTCACTCTGTATCCAGGCTGGCCTCAAACTGATGACCTCCTGCCGTGGACTCCCAAATGCTGAGATTAAAAGCAAATATCATTAAGCCCAGTTGTATGACATTCTCAATTCCTTTCGTTAGCTCCCTTTTTCTCATAAAAGCATCCCAATTTTGACAGTAAATTACAGATATTTTTGTCTGTGGGCTATTAACTCCTATTGTCTGTAGGTTTTTAAATCCTACTATTGATGTTTACTCATCTTAACCTAGACTATATGAACACCCATATGTAACAAAGTTGATCACTGCCTCCTTCTCTAACATTGTCACTTCCCTTGGCTTTTAAAATGCCAGACTCTGCTTTTCTTTCAAATTTCTTCATTCTCTGTGTCCTTTAATATTTCTCCTCTTTTCTCTTATATATTCATATGCTGAGTTTGCCACAGGGCTCTCTCCTTGGAAATATTCTTTATTTCATTTCAAAAAATGATGTTTTTCAGTTCATAGCCCTAGAGACCATTTAACTGATGACACATGCTGCATTTACATTCTTATTCAGGACCTCTACTTGAATTCCATATTCACATATCCATATGCTCACTACACATTTCCAGCTCAGTGATAAACAGGTATCTTAAATTTCATTTGTCAAAAATGGGATGGTTAAACTTGTCAGTGGAATTCACTTAGGAACCAGGCAAGAGATTAGTAAAACACATTTTGGTGTGTGCCTAGGTGAGTCATGGGGGTATAATTTGGAGTTTGTATTTATCTCTCACTCCTCTCTCTCAGGCACTGCTTCTCTGCTCTGCTCCCCAGCCACTGTGAACCAAGCAACTTTGCTCAATTTGCCTTTCCCTGTGGTGTTCCTGCCTTAGAATCAGTCAACCATAGACTCAATCCTAAACTTCTCCTCCTGTGAGTTGTGGGTGTTAGATATTGGGTCTTAGTGATGTAAATCCTACTAGCACAAAAAAGGAATTTTGTCCATCCACACAATCTTGCTCGATCCACAGTCTTAAAATCCCATGGGAGGCAAATTCAGCAAAAACCAAAGGTCTTGGCAACATGTTCTCACATCACATATTACACCCATTGTTTTAGCCAATCCCACTGCATGTGGTTCAACACGTGTTGAAATGTGACTAGTTCTTTCCACTATTGTTGAAGTCTCCCTGGTGTAAGTTTCACTTGTATTAATTTCTGCTACCTTTCTTTACAGGAAACAGGATTCTACATTTAACTTTACCATCCACTTAAGGTGCTCTCTTCCCCCAATACAATATGACTTTCAGTATATTCTTGACACTATTGATGGAGTAATCACAAAATACCACCCAGGGCATATATCTCTCTGTTAAGAACTCTGCAATGATTATAACTCCTCATTTTATACAAAGTTAAAGTCAACACTATCACAAAGGCAAATAAAATCAAATCCTTTTTCAGTTCTTTGAATTTAACCACTTCATGCTGCCAAGACTGGATCTATTTCAACCACATTTATCTCTTTGACCTTCCAGAGGCATCCCCACATGGCTCCTGCTCCCCTGTTCTGCCATGAATTCTTTGCTAGAGTTTTCTTTCTGCCTGGATTCCTCTTCTCCAAGTATACAACAGATCAGCTCCTCACCAATTCATACCTTTGTTCAAGTGTCATCATCACAATGAAGCTCTCCTTGTCCAATGTTTTCTGCCCTCAGCATGCCAGATCTCCCTCACTTAGCTCTTTAAAAGGCACCGATCAGGACTAAACATGGACTGCCTTCTGGGGTCCTGAACCCAGGACCTTGGAGGAGAAAGAGAAGGGCCCCTCGCGGGGCCCCCGCCGGGCCCGAGCACCGGCGCGCAGGCTTGGGTCAGGGACAAGCCCCCCCCCCCCCGTCAGCAACCTGCTGTTTCAGAGGTCTGGCTAAATTGATAGCAACCAAGGAACATCAACCAACTTTTGTTTTGTAGATTCCGCCAGGCCTCTGGTCAGCAACCCAAGCATCACTTTACAGCGGGCAATGTAGCAAGTATGGGGGATTCTCTTCTGTCTTGTCTTCTATTATTAATAAAATATTAAAAAAAAAGTAGTCGATCTACTTTGTACACTTTTTTTGAGAAGATAGTTTTTCTCTTTACATTATCATATAATGCAACATGGGCAGGAATGGGAACTGGTGTCTGATTTGCCCACAGATATCTGCAAAGAACCTTTAATAGTACCTGCCATATTTTAGATGAAAAAGTAAGCAGTGGATGAATAAACAAGTGAAAGCAATTAACATAAAACAATCAACATCATCTATGAAAGATCAGAACATACTTGTATTAAAATAGACAATAATTTTCTCTATCTTTAATCAGTTAAATTATAACAATACTAATTTCAATTAAGATTTATTTTCAAATGACAATAAATATTATGCTTTCTATTCTACCAAATAAAATTTCCAAGTATCATTACTTAATAAATTTGGTGTAGTCATTCTTTTATCTCCTAAGAATATCTTACTTGAACTTTAAGACAAGTCATATATACATATATATGATGTATATATAAATATATATAAAGTAATATATTAATCTCATATATACAATGCACATTTATCTCCTATTACTTTGCATTATTTTCTAAGTAGAAATTATAGTTTTATAAGTAAATCAACCAAAACATCACATTTTTGTAGAAATTTTCTAGTTTTTTAGTCTTTAAATTTTTCAGCCATAGAGATATATTTTCAAAGTTCAATATACAAAGTGTACCACCTTTAAGCATTGCTGCCCACATTTTCTGAAGTTTTAGCATGATGATACTGTATCAAATTCCACAGCACAAACATTGCATAATTTACTAAATGTTCATCCATTACAATGCTGCATGTGACTTTGTTTACTAAAGCATTTTTCCCTAATAGTAGCAAAGATATACATGAAACTTTTTGCTTCCTTTGAATTATTTTCCTCAGAAAACATTTTCAGATATTACATTACTAGATCAAAGAATATAACATATAACTATTCCAATTAGAAGATCACTGACAACATCAAATAAGAACATGCTAAATAATATAATCTCTTTCCCTCTTCCATTTCACCTGCACTACATCAATTTTTTGTTCAAGTTTTGTTACAAAAATTCTATTTTAAACATTCTCTGCAGTCTAATTTTAACATGCATTAAAATATATTAGATTTTAACTGTGCAAGTCATTGATACTTACTTCACTTACAGAATTGTTCAGTCTCTCTACAGTCCTACTTCACAGAATATTGATCTTTCCACAGGATCCACAGGTGCCTTCCTGAATACCCTCTCCACTCCCTCCCTGGTCCAGGCATCCTGACAATCTACTTCCTTTTTTGGTAGACTTGCCTCACAGGACAGTCCACACAAATGCAATTATCCAGTATGGGGTCTTTTGGATCTGATTTCATTTGCTTGTTTTAACAATTAAAGTTTTATTCAGCTTCCTGCTCACAAAATTTTAGTTACCATAGGTCTGTTCACAGAAATACTTCCTGGTGTGAACTCAGATGAAGGTTTTTGACCAGGAAATTGCTAAGTAAATTACTGATACATGAATTCATGGTTTACAAGATTTAATCTAAAATATTTTAAAACATTCTACAAACATGCAAGATAATTAATATTTATAGATTGAAAAGAAGACATCTATAAGCAAGCATCCCTGTGTGGAAGAAATATAAATACCTTTAGTTTTGGAAGTATTGCCCCATCACATACTTACATTTCCTTATTCAGGTATTCTAACTTGCTTGGGGGACACACCTGCTACCCTATTGACTTGCTCTTTCAATAGGGGTTTAAAAATCCCAATTACCCTATCATAGATCTCTGTGCACCCTAGTGCATGTCAGTGACTGTTATGGTTATGGTCCTGTGGCCCCATCAAGTCTCATGTAGTCATAACATGGACGTGGCTGAGTCTGGCATTCATGATTGGTTTGGTGCATAGCACTGAAATTGGCAATGGGAGCACTGCACCTGCCCAAGGGTGGAGCTGACATACATTGTAAGGGGAGAAAAAGGCATGTTTTCTGTCTCTTGCCAGTTCACCTTTTAGCCAGATTTATGTTACGAATCAACAGCAAAGAGCCCAGTGAGATGATTTAAAATGTTGTGAGTTTGGCCAGGAAGCTGTGAACTGTAAAGACAGAGCTGAGACCTTGATTGCTGAGAAGGAACAGAGAAATGAAAAAGATGGCGTGGGCCATCTTGGGTAGCAGCAGATCTCCATTTTTTGCAGCATCAAGCCAGCAAAAGTGAAAGAATTTTCTCTGAGAAAAAGGTCACAGAGCACCATGCTCCACAATGGCAGTAGAAGCCACTGATTCCAAAATGTCAGTGGCTGTACCAGATTGCAAATGGCAGCAGCATAGAGAAGCTTTCCTCGCAATCAGGTTCAGAGAGCTTCGCAATCCAGGCACTCAATCCCTACAGCCAAGAGAGAAGAAAGCTTTGCTACTGCTCCAGCTGACAGTGGACCTTGGTGACATCCATGCAGCACTGGTTTTAAGTGCAAGGAAAATGCACAGCTTCCACCCTGACTTCAGAGGGTAATATGTAAAGATGTAAGGGTAAAGCTAAGGGTGCACTGGAAAACCCAGAAATTTAGAAAAGCCAGGAATGTGGATCGTCCAAGAAAAGTTGCAAGAATTGAGCAGAATGGGCCTACGAGAGAAGTTATGGGAGCTATAACCCCTGAAAGTGCCGTGGGGCTGGAGTCACTCAATCCATTTGGAGCTCACCATTTGCCACATATTGTTTCAGATGCTAGACCTGCAACTATATTACTTAATGTTCACCTGCTGTATTTTGGACTTGCTTTGGTTCCAATGCTTTGTATTCCCCTGTTTGTAGCTTTTGGAATGGTAATGTTTGTCTTGTGCCTTTACATTTTGGAAGTGTTTAACTTGTTTTTAATTGTACAGGGGGTTACAATTAAGAGTTTGCCATAGATATCGGAGGAGATTTGGGACTTGGACTTTTCAGCAATGCTAAAACTGTTAGGACTGTGGCAACTCTTAGAAAAGGATTAAATGCCTTTTGTATAAAGGATGTGCATGAGTCCTTGGAGGGCCAGGGGTGGAATGTTATAGTTATATTGCTATGGCCCCACCAAGTCTCATGCAATCGTGGCATGGACATGGCTGAGTCTAGTGTTCATGATTGGTTTGTTGTCTGGTGCTGGGATTGGTGATATGAGTGTTGCACCCGCCCAAGGGTGGATCCAATATATGGTGGAAGGGCAGGAAAAAGATATGCTTTCCTTCTCTTGCCAGTTTTCTTTGCTGTTTGGCAGCCACCATGAATGGCTGCCCTACCATGCCACCCTGCCTTCCAGTCAGCTGAATATGGACTGAAACCTCTAAGAATTGTGAGAAACAAACCTTACCTTCCCTAATTTTGGGTGTCAGGTATTCTGTCTCAGCAATGAGGAAAAAGTAACCAAGACAGTGGCTCACCAGCATAGTTTTGTATTTGCAAAAGCATGCAAATATAAATTAGCAATGAATAGAGCTTTTTTACAAATGTATAATTTATAACACTATATTTATTACCTTCACTTTCTTCTGTAACCAAACTCTCATGCCACTTGAAGACACTGCTTCTTCAGCCCTGTCATGATAGCTTTCTATGTCTCACATACTAAGCTTGGACATAGCATAGATGTTTTCCACTATCCCCTGTTAAAACTCCCTAAAATGATCATTTTCAAATCTCACATCATCAGACTGTATTATTCTTTCTTCATATAAAGATCTATATACTTTCTACCTTAATTATTTCTCCATAGCTATCACTTCTTCTATATTTTAACTCACCTAAAAGGAATTTTATTTTTAGTTTCCATAAAGATGGTCTAAAAATAATTTACATGGCAATGATTTTATCTCCAGCCAACTTCAGCCATTAATTTCTGTGGTTATACTCTCTTTCACATTATTACCAATAATTATAGGGTTCCATGATCTTAAATTTAATCACTCCTCTTCTAATAGTTCAACTCCCAACAATTCTTCCATTCCATAACCTTCTCTATTTCCCTCACCATGCTTTTGTCTTCCCTTTTCTACCGACCTGGTTTTGAACCAATGATTGCAAAAGTCACTTTCCCTGCAAACAGTCTCACCTTCCTTTCCTTTCACTTTATCATACGCACTGAGAAAAGCTCCAACTCAAAGCTACAACTCTGTATTTACATGCATGCATCAGTACATGTTTGAAAGAAAACACATGTTCCAGTTTTTGGTCTCACTTTAAACAAATGATCAATAAATTTAAGTGGGCCCTAGAAACATACACTATTTTTGCAGAGCATTTACCCTCTGCTTCCTCTTAAAAGTCACTACCACAGAATAACATGTGCTTCCATTTGAATTCTTTGTTTGCTCACCTTCTAAATGAGTCCTTTCTTTAGCCTACTTTACCCCAGCTACTTGCTGTTTTGTTATTCCAGTCACATGTATGTGTGTAGTTTGGCTCTTTCAGAATATGTCAGAAAATATTCTGAATTCATCCTGTTAGTATAATCTCTTCTGCCAGTGACATGAATTAAATTATCACTGTCTTTCCACCTGATTAATGTAGTAAATTCAAAAGAGATCTCCAAGTCTCAACTCTTGTCCATGAACCCATATATTTTCTTAAGAAAAGGGATCATCAAAAAAAAAATCAGAGTAACCCTCTTCCCTTAAATTTGGCTCCTTTTCTCCTTCATGTTACATGTAAGTTCTCTGATGGCTGGGATTTTCCTCACTTGCTTACTCTTCATTACTAGAGCACAGAAATGCATTCATTTAGCAAATATTTATAAAGGTCAGTGGTCTAGACACATGCAGGGGAGGACCAAGATAGAAAAGTCTGCTCTCCTTTTGAGCAAAAGAGACATTAAATAGCTTGGGGAGATGATGTAGAATGACAAGTTTAAAAGTGTTACGTAAATCTTTGATAACATCTTATATTTAATCATAGCTAGTTCCAAGAAGATTAAATTTTACTTATAAATGCCTACAAGCTTCAGTTGATGCATTGAGTATATCATTAATTACCACTTTATGGTTTTTGAATGTGTGAAATGAGGCACTGAAAATACGGTTTGTTGTTTGATAATGTTCACCTGGTTTATATTAAGTTAATGAAGCAAAAAAAATGAGAAGGAAGTAATATTCAAGGAAGATATGTAAAAATTAGCAAAAGCAGATTATCACTTTTTCCAACTAATGAATGTTTTTGAGAGAAATGAGAAAAATAGATTTGAGCAAAATCACTTATCCTCAAAGAATGAGGAAAAAGAAGACAGAAACATATTTAGAAAAATATGAATTGTCATCTTTACTTAAATACACAGTCACATTTTTAGATAATATGAAGACACATTGTTCATCAACACTGATACTATTCTGATTATAATAAGGCAATTTTGCTTGTATCATGTACAGTACGTGATGAAAACAAAGAAAAAAGTCATGATGAGAAAGTAAACAGGGATTTAACTAAAGGAATAGGCACAACAGGATTAACATTTTCTATTTCCCTTTTATGGCTATTTTCAAAATGAAGCACAATAAAAGCATATTAGACTAATAATTGAAACATTTTAGTGCAATTATAGCTAATGATTTTAGAACTCTTTCCTAATGCTTCTGTGAGAATATAAAGTGAATAGTACATAAAATTTTTATATTTCTAGTTATGAAAGTAGAATGTGCTCATCATAAAAATATCAAAAATGCAAAACTGTTTGACTTGAAAACTGAAATCCCTTGTATCTTGAGGATTAACCTTTTTGGCATTTTTGTTTCCATTACTTTGGAAATTTTTTAGACTTTAGTATCAAATAAGGCATTGTGCAGGTTAATGTGGAGAATACCCAATATAAAAGACATGGAGAGTTACGTACCTGAGGACATGGTACACACAACTCTAATAACAGAGAGAGGCCACAATGAGGACTAAAAATCTCTATGGGATATAAAATAAGGAGGAACAGCACAAACATCTAGTGAATATAAAGCATTTGATATTTACTCTGAAGGATGGATACATGTCTGTTATCTCAGAACTTTCATGGCTGCAGATCCCAAAACCTTAGCAGCTTTGACAGAGTCTGATGGGGTGGGGTTTAGCACAGCTTTTCATACTGGACAATGTAAAGCTGATAGGAGCACAGAAATCAAGATGTTACTTTCTTCTGTAATGGAAAAGTGAAAAAATATTGCACATGTAATGAATTCTGATGCTATTTAAACTTTTGTTTCAAGGTTATTCTTGAGGCTTTCATCAATTTTTTGAGTTCTGTATTATCTAAATCTTGTAAAAATATTCTTCCCAAAACCTTTCAAAATTAATAACAGTATCAATATTTGGATACTTCCAAGTTAAGAAAAAATTGAAGGGCAAAAAATAGCCCAAATCATTTATTATATAACAATATAATTGATAAAAAGAAAACTAAGTGTCCTCCTCAGAGAAATGGAAATCTTGATGATTCATTCATCTCACTGATTCTGTATTACAGGATCTGAAAATTACATGGAACGCTTAGCGCTTCATGATAGTTGTTACCATTATTACAAAACAATTGTTATTAAGAAATGTGAGTCATATTTGATTTTTTATCTCAATCACATAGTTGCTCTTCAGTAGTGCAACACTTTTTAAGAACTGTTTGCTGGCCGACAGTGTTTTGTATATATGCATAAATTAACATTATCAAATGTTTCAGCAGACATGGGATTTCTCCTGTTTATACTATTTAACAAGCCCAACATAAACTTTAATGCACATTTATATTATGCTGAACTCTTGCAACATACAATCAACTATGGCAAAAATTCTAAAAAGATGTATTAACTCAGCCGCACCCAGTTGAAGATGTTCAGGCATACCAGCATGCCTCAACCGGGAAACATCAGCATTATATGATCCTGAGTCCTCAGTTTAAGGCTCTCTTTCATTTGCTCACTGATTAGCATCCTCTATAGTTGCATATTCAGTTAACATGAAAGTAGCCTTTTCTTGGGACCAAACATTCTGTAATAAAATATTTTTGACAACATTACCTGGAATATTCTCCTGCTCTTGAAAGGTTTGTATATATACATTGCTCATATTACCAATTGCCACTATTTTACCAACCTGATTAACAAATAGAGTTTTTTTCAACATTTCATTTATTAGTGGTTCAGGTACTTACATGCCATAATGTCATCCATCCTTAAATTCAGTCATCCATCCTTAAATTTTCAAAGACATTGGTGTCTTAATCAAAAGGGTGCCTAAATTCATTAGGTAAAAACTACTGAAGAATCAGATTACTACACTACTATCTTTGTTTACATCATTACTATAAATTAAAAAATATCCCAGGTCATGCATGTGACACTTTTTCTTCTGAATGAATCTTTTTGAAACAGGTTCTCACTATGCATTTCAGGCTGGCCTTGGGCACACTTTGTAGCCCTGGTTGGTCTTGCACTTGTAACAATCCCCCTGCCTCAGCCTCCTGAGTGCTGAGATTACAGGTGTGTGCCACCATGCCTGGCTTCTGAATGTAGATCTCTGAGTAGACCTTGGTGGATTCAAACTTTAGGAGTAAATTAGGCTTAGAACTATCAGAGATACAGACAGATTTCCAATTGTATGTGGCTCAGAGCATACAATTGTAGTGGATTTCTCAACATTACCACCCCTGGGATAGAAAAAATCATCCCAAAGAATGATTGAAAGGGAACAATAAAGAAAAAAAAATGACTTAAAGCATTTCTAAATTTTTCCTTTCAACCTAGAAAATTACAAAATTTATCACAGCAAAAAATTAAAGAACAAAAAGACATCACCAAAATGAAATCCTTTTCATCTTCCACAGCATCTTACTAAATATGCTGGGATTCTGAAATGGAATTCCCTGACAATGAAGACATTTGATTGCTAAAGTGAATAAATTGCCATTAGGATTTGGATCTCAATCTCCTATGCATTTTATTGGATAAATCAGACACCTTGACTTTATTCATCTTTCAATTGCCAGGAGAAAATAAATCCAGTTTAGGGATCTATGATCTCAAGGAACTAATCTTGTCCTGCTTTAAAAAAAAAAGTAGGTAATAGGAAATATGGTGATCCTTTGCAAATTGGAGGAGGATCAAGAGATGGGGAGAGTAAAAGGGGAGGCAAGGGGGATATAAACAACTTCCTGCGAGGAGTTGACATACATACTTTGTGTAAAACAACGTACTTCCCATAATGTACTATACACACGTACAGTACTAATACAAAAATAATCTAGTCTTGCTTTGATATTAATAAAGTGGACTTACTCTCTTCCTAATTGAGAAGCAAAAAAGTCTGAGTGTTTCCTCTTTTGATCACAACCACTCATTCCAGCAAAGAGCTAAATCCCTATCCCAAAGACCTGCAAATGCATTTTATAAAAGATTAGGAGGCACTGGTCAACCTATAGTTTTTTGTTTGTTTGTTTGTTTGTTTTTTAGATGAAAAATTAGAAGGTTCAAATAAATTTCTTGCAGGGTCACACATCTTTCCAAAGATTATTTTCAATTGGTTTCTCTAATCTTTGGATCTCTTCTGAACACAACCATTTATAACTTTCTACCACACAATATTCTCAAGTATGTTCATATAACAAGTCTTGGAGGAGCTATAACACACTTCTGAGGCACAAGGCAAATCTGCTTCCTCACCAGGACAATGAAAATAGTGTCTCTCTCCAGGGGAAAGATTGGGTGAATTTGCTTAACAGTATCAGTTGTGTTTTTTGTTGTTGTTGTTGTTGTTGTTGTTGTTGCTCCTTTAACAAGCTAAAATATATTGTGTTTCATATCTAGAGGTCAGAAATCTGAAATAAGTCTCACTTAGCTAAAATCAACATATCAGTAATGCTTTCCTTTTGGAAGCTCTAGGAAAAGAATTTATTTCTTTATCTTTTCAGTTCCTGTAGACTGTCTGCATCTTTTGACTTGTGCCCCTCTCTATGTTTCTTCTTCTGAAAAGAAGGCAGAGTATTCCTCACACCACATCACTCTCCTGTCTTTCTCTCCTCAAGGAACTTTATGACTACTCCAAAGATAGCTGGAAATTCCATAAAATTTTCTCTGTAATAACATCAGTCTACTAGCAACTTGAATTCCATTTCTTACCTTAGTTTTTTGATATGTAATGTAAGATATTACATTAGCAACTTAACATTTAGATATCTTTGTGAGCTCGTTAATGTGCCTACCATCCTTCTTATCATGTATTGAAATTTCCTGTCCTATAAAGGAAATCCGTGTAGGTAAATGTGTCACAAGTCCCTTGCTATATCACTTTGTGGAAACTGTGGCTTAGGAAACTGATACAAATGATGTTACTCTGACTCCTAGTTCTGTAAGTAATAAATCATCCTTTCTCTCTGATCCACAAGGCTTGTAACTTCTTCCAGAACCTATGAAATTATAGAAGGCTAATTTGGAAACTTTCCACTGGAGTAAAATCTTAGAAATTTATAATTCTTGCCAACGTGTCCTAAGTGCTAAACCAGAGCTTATTTCAGGTCTGTGTTTGCATTATGATTCATAAGAGCACTGGAGACTCTTCTGTAGATAAAAATAAAGGTGCTTCCAACTGGAAATATGTTAGGGAGGCAGACGTAGGAAGAGAAAAAAAAAAGAAAGAAAATTGGCAGAAGTCATTTCAAAAATATGTATCTAAATGATAGGATATTGTTTCAGAGTATATTATAATGCTCCAACTTTATAAAACTATTTAAGAACTATTCGAGAAAACATTTTAAGACTTCCATAGACCTTGGAAGATCTTGAAAATAGAGAGCTCCAGGTGGCTTTTGAACATGATTGCCCTATTTTTAATCAAACAACAGATAATTGTTAAAATCCAATTACAAGAAATAGCATGTTGAATTTCCACAAGACACATAAATGCAGTTTCATTTTAAAATAAAAGGCAACTAATTAAATTATGAGAATCTCAACATACAAGGTTCCCAGAATGGTTGCTATAAGTTAGTCTATTTAGTTCCATAGTTGAGTAAATGCCATTCCTTTACTTAAGCCACCAATTGTATCTATTATATGCCAGGTACAATTAACAGCAGTCTAAATTTTTTCAACTTTATGTTCCTGTTCTTTGTCCTAGGAAACTATGCTATCAGGTTTAACTTCATGAATTTTCCTAACTTCAGGTCTACTACACTATGCCACTTTGAATTAGACCTCAAGACCTGATTTTGAGAAATTTTGTTCTGTACTCTGACTACCACCTATTAAAAAAGTGGAGCAGTGAATTTAAATTTTCACATTATTTGGAGAGATAATTAGAAAGGAAAATAAACAAATATATTTATTTTATTTGTTTAGAGCAATTTGTTTTTCAGAAATTGAGATGTTAACATTACCAGAATGACAACAGATGTTTCTTTGTGCTCATTATGAGAAGCTAACGTTGTTTTCTATCAGTTAGAATTTTACTCTTAAATCATCACTGTTGGAAATGAAATATATTAAACAGATTTAGTGTCAGCACCACAACACTAAGACATTTTCTAAGGCCTTCAAGCAGCCAAAAAGCTCAATATTAAAATTCATTAATTTAAACCCCAGGAGATGTTACTGAATAGCCAAGATTCATGTAAAACTCACACTTTTCTTTCTTTTTTTAATTCAATTTAAAAAAACAAATTAAAGTGTGCAATTATGTATTCTGCGTACAAAATATTGCTGATTTTCTTTTGATGCAAAGCCCTTGGCTAACAGTCTCCTTTCATTAGAACAGGAATATGAGTACATGGGTAGCACCATTTGCAATTTAGTTTTTCGTCTAATGTCAGCTTTAATTCTCTCCAGACTTTCAAAAGCATAAATGTGAAATATATCATTGTTATATTAGATATTAGATAACATGGGTCACTGAGTAAAGCATCTTGATTAGTAAGATTATTGAAAATACAAATGATCTTGTCATGGTAGCCTTAGGATGGGAAGATGATATGTTCTGCTCTCCATTTTCAGAAACTCTGCACTCACTTTACATACCGATAGCCAGGAACCTCCTTACTTTTTATACCACCTTTTAGCTAGTATATTCTTTGTTTTATGTTGTGGATAATTTATACTAGATGATCAATTTTGGAATAAATAAATGAATTTATATATAAGTTTATATTCATAAACCTTTATATATAAGCTTATATTCTTAAACTTTTTCTTAAAATAATTTAAATTTATTCTAAGGACTTGGCTTTGAGTAAATATTTACTTTCTTTTATTCAGCATCCCTTACCTCAATTTTTTTTCTTTCTTATCTTATATTTTCTGTAGAAAAAGAAAAAAGAAAGATATGCAGACATCACATTTTTACATTTCTCAAAGTCCTGTTTTTATATGGGAATTGAATTCAGGTCCTGGTGCATGCTAGGCAGGTGCTAAAGCATTGAGCTCCACCCTGTCATTTATTTATTTTATTTATTTATTATTTTTGTGACAGATTCTAAATTGCTGGTTGAACTTCTGAAAGTTATTACTGTGCATCAACTTTTCTCTGAACCTTTAGAAAAGTAACTTATTGAACACACAAAAATTCTAAAAATTAAAAATAATAAAAGCACCTAAGTCTCCATCACATACTTTAACCTACCCTATCACATAGTATACAGTAGGCAGATTTTGAATCAAAATATATTCTAGGTCAAAATATATATATTTAAGTATATACAATTGATATTCTATATAACAAAATGTATATAAGGTACAGGCCCTGCAGACATGTAAAACTACTTGGCTTGCCAAAATCTTCTAGCTCTAAAAGAAAACAGTAGAAGTTTCAGGAAAATAAAAGTGGGGTTGAAGACAAATAGAGCAATTAAAACGAGCCAGGCATCATGTTCCCACATAGCTCTAGTCTCAACCTTCTGGGAGACTGAGGCAGGAGGATCACCAGTTCAGTCTAGTCTGAGTAACTGAATGACTTAGTGAGACTCTGTTTTATGAAAAGTAAAAAAGTGCTGGGGATGTAGCTCAATGTGATGGCTCTGGTTTCCATCCCAGTAACAAACAAGTAGCTAAAATTAAGGAAATAAACTGGACATCTCAATGAGAGAGTAATTTTTTTTCAAGAATAATCAAGATTAATCAACACACACACAAATAAAAAGAGTAATCAGCATAACCTATTGAAATAATTTATGTGTTGATGTTTTATGGACCCACATCCAAGAATAGGAAGAATTCAAAGATATTAATGTTAATCCCTGCTCTAAAGGGCCTTTTAATTTTCCTAAGCAGCATCTAAATATGACATAATCAAGGAATTAGGAATACTTCTATCTTCCTGAAAAAGCCTGAATAGACTTTAATGAACTAATGAACTAATGAATTCTATCTCTCTAGAAATAGAATGGAAAGAAGAAAAAATGGGAGAAATGGAAAACTAATTATTTGATAAAAAATTATATTTTTTCATGATTAACAAAGTGAAAACTATGAAAGAAAACAGAGTGTTAACGGTCGATACTGTGTCAATTTAGGTAGGATGTAAAGAACATGTATTAATGCAGTACCTTTATCAAAATTTAGTCCTTTGTTATTTTTTTTTTTTTTTTTTTTTTTTTTTTTTTTTTTTTTTTGCGGCACCGGGGATTGAACTCACAACCTCGCGCCTGCCAGGGCAGGCGCTTAAGGCACTGAGCCAAACTCCCGGCCCTGGTTTTTCGAGGCAGGGTCGCACTATGTAGCTCAGGCCGGCCTTGTGCTCGCGTTGTAGCCCAAGCCGGCCTCGAACCCACAACGCTCCGCCTACCTCAGCCTCCCGAGTGCTGGGATTAAAGACGTGCGCCACCACGCCTGGCTAGTCCTTTGTTATTGTTATATATTATTTTATTTTCTCTCCATTTTTCTATTCTATTCTCTTTTCTTTCAGGGCTTTTTATACGGAAAAATTCACTAACAAAAAAAAATTCTCTTTCTGTTTTTCTAGAAATGTCTTTATTCTGCCCTAAATTTTGATTCCTAATTTTGGAAAATATTCAGGTTTTTTTCCTTGAATACATTAAATGTATCATTCCATAGTCTGCATATCTTCATTGTTTCTGATGACACCACAGTCATTATTTGTATCATCCTCCCCTTTGTAGAATGTATACTTTTTCTCTGGACATTTATTGGACTTCTTGGATCGCTAAGATGTTTCGTTTCATCCATTTTGGGTAATTCTTACTACAATTTATTTAAACTTTTTTCCTGTCAATTGCTTCTTTCTCTCCCTTTAGATTGTACTTTTTAAAGCAATGTGAAGTTCACACCAGTATTGAAGAGAAGGGATGGTATCTTCTCATGAGCCCTCTGCCTTACACATCGTTAGCTTTCTCAGTATCAGTGTCCCCACCAGAGAGGTGTATTTGTATGGCTGTCAAGCCAACACTGACATCCGACTCCACAGTTTATAATAAAGTTCATTCTTGCTGGTTGTACTTTATGGGTTTTAGATAAATGTGTAATGACATGGATTTGTCATCATAGTATCACGCAGAGTTTTATAAACCTTCTGTGCTTCACCTGTTCTTCTCAGCCCTCCTCTAACACTTGGCAATCTTACATTCTCTACAGTTGCTTTTTCCAGAATGTCTCACATGGCTTTATATAATTTGTAGTTTTCCACATCAGATTGTTTCACTTAGTGATGCACAATTCAGTTTTCTCCCTGTTTCTTCATGGCTTCAGGTCTCCTCTCCCTTTCCTTCTCCCTCTCACTTTCGTGTTGAGAACACTTTGTGGTCTGGATGCATCATCGCTCATTTATCTATTCTGTCAGTGGTTTCTATCAGATACTTTTCAAGACAGATTCACCTCATTTATTATTGAGACTATGCCTTCCAAATGCTCAAAGCTGAATAACCAGTTTCCTATTTGTCATTATTCATATAAAAATGTTTTTCTGTGTGAAAAAATAGGTTAGTTCTGATGCAACTCAATTCTCCATGTGCTTACTCTTCAGAGTAGCAGCATTTTACAGAAGGAAATTTTTTATGAATCCTGATTTTATCACACAGATTATTGTGCAGCAAAGGGTTCAAAGTAATAAAATTAATGTATTTCACTACTTTATGATGGATATTCTAAAATGATATTTATTTTATATTTCAGATTCCCAGCAGTTAATAATAAAATGGCCACTACTGTAGTCTGTTGCCACTGACATAATATATGCAGAAATATTGGAAGTATTATACTCTATGCTCTGGCAATATCATTACAAATTTTCACAGTATTAAAAATGAATACACATGATTATGATTGTGATTATTATTAAATAACTTTTATCTCATTGACCTCTTGTGAGGATAGTAGAGATCCCCAGGATTTCATGGCATACTTTGAGAAAATTTTTAAACTGCTAATTTACCGGTAATCCCCAAATGTGATTGATCTAAAGTTTCAGCTGAGCCCCAGTAGATTCCACAGGGATGGGTTTAGGTCGAGACTTGTAACAAATATTGACTAGCATATTGGAGTTTCCAGACTCTCCATTCAACTCATTGCCCTTTAAGGGCCACTACTTGCCCTAAAGCCTGTATGTTTTATGTGTCTCACCAAAGATGTAAGCCTTTGCCCTGCAGATTTTTAAAGCACCTCCTAGGCAGCACCTTTATCTCTATTTTATATTACTTGTTCTGTAAAGTTTAGTCTCATTGAATTGTGAATGGGTGTTTCAGGCTCCTCCCTTTGGGTTCTATCTATGTACGTGTTTGTGCTGCCCAACTAATGTGATTCTCCCATTCTCAGGGATGAGTCCTCTATAGTCTGTTATCCAGAATCTGAAATTAGCTGTTTCATATGCTTTGTCTATTTTTACAGAGATCTATATAGGAAGGTTATTTCAATACCAATCTCTTCATGAAAGTCCTTTTATCTTTAGATAATGCAAAAATTATACATATTTATAGCCATTTACTGTTATGCTTCATAAAAGCTTCCTGGGACGATTCATGGAACAATTACTAACCTTAATCAACTCCATTATGTTGTATTGATTTATTGGTGATAGAGATATAGATAGATAGATAGATAAAGATAGATAGATAGTTTTCTTAGTAGATTTTACACATCAATTTAGAAGGATTTAAAACAAATAAATGTAATGACTTTTCTTCAGTTAATGATGTTTTCAGGTTTAGAATCATGAAGTCTTCTTTATTCCCATAATGCAATGATAAATAACTTCAGTTACCAGGAAAAACAAGCTACAACCCAAATATTATTATGCTCTCTCTTCTTCATGTTATTGGGTTCTCATCTATGGAATTCGTTGGAACTTTCTTGTCAAGAGGTAGATATTTTTGCTACTGGTCAGTTCTCAGTTATGTGGATCTTCAAACCAAGATGCTTTTGCTATTTGCCTGTAATATTTGGGTTTAGAACTTTATTATAAAGTGTCTACATTTCTTTCCTCCTGTGAGATTGCAATACCAATGTAACAACACACTCCTACATGTCTTGACATTAAGTAACTATAAATTCCAAACATAAGATTTCAAAAACAGATACATGGAAGACATGAGCATTTGTGGTACATCATAAACATAACATAATCTTAAACCCGTAAATGATATCAAGGTCATTTGGCACAGTTCCAACTTCAGTTTGTTGTCTATGAAATTAAAGGAAAGTTGAAACACATCAGAATCATTGGCATTTTGTGCTATCCAGTTTCATTATGTAATTTATATAATTAAAAATAAACCGCAGAAATTCTAGAGGTATTTGCAAAGCAACACAGAAAATAATGGTAAAAATTTCATACATTTTTGACACAAAAGTATTTGTGCAGATAATATCCTTAGATTCTCATCAATATGTTAAGGTTCTTATGAACATGTGTTTTCAATGACATTGTGGTAATTTGTAGTTTATTAATAAAGTATATTTTATTTTTAAAGTGCCTGACTAATTTAAAAAGCATACGTGAAGAAAAGGAGAATAAAGTGTTTTTAGCAAGTATTTGGGCACTATCTGACATCTTATGTTTAAATTTATTCCTGTGTATTCCTCTTTATCTTCTTTCCTTGCTTTATGATTAGTATAAAGCAGGAAGTGATTTTTCTTTTTTCACAAGAGCAGAAGTTTTACTCATCAGTTAAAAGACATTTTAAAGTACTTAATGAAAATTTGCTTTATTTTTGAATCTTAGTAAATATGTTTTATCCCAAATTAATTATTAGACAAATATGAAAAAAATATAATCCCAAACATGAAATCTGTAAGAATATAACTTCTATGATCCAACCAAAACACAAATCATGCAATGAAGTAATATATTTTGTTCTCATATATTTTCTTGAAACATATTTAACATCAGCACTTTCTGCTTAGGACTAAATACAATCATTAAACCACTGATATGACTAAAGCAGAATTAATCTGAAATTAGTACTACCAGGTTATTCCTAGTAAAGAAACATTCAAAAACATTAAGGGCTCACCTCTTTAAAATAAAGGAATACAACCAAGACACAAAGTCCAGTTCACATTTTCTTTGCAAGAAAACAAGTGATTGCTTCTGGCTCTTGATACATTACAACAGAGAATTATTCACATATCGGTATAGAGTAATTGTGCAGATCCATATTACATAAAAACATCATGAAGGAAGTAGCGCTGTTCATCGCAAACTATTTCTCTTATTTCAGCCTGCATGATGCATCGCTTCCTTCCAAAACAAACACTAACAATACAAACTGGAAATGCCTCTACACAGGCAGATTGATAACACAAATTACTCAGCAAAAGGGAAAGCTTTGAGTAGCTTCAATGTGCTTGCCGCATGTGAATGATTGTTTCTGTACAAAACCAAAATCACAATAATAAATCAAATGAAAATCTCCAATAAGTAATTTAAATGCACCAGCTGGCTTTCATCTGTAAAATGATGACACCCTAAATAGCACGTGCTGGCAGTTTAAGTCCCAAGTTAGCTCCTTGGTTTTTTTGGTTTTGTTTTGTTTGTTTGTTTGTTTTTTATCAGAAAAGCATAACAGTGAAACTATGTTTCAAAACAGTTCAGTAGGACAGCTGCAATAGTTGATATATTGCATACTGTTGTCTTCAGAGTAGTTATTTATAGTACAAAATATAAGCATAATATCTTGTCCAAATAATATTAGCACAAAACTTTCCTTTCAAGGAACTAAGAGAAGCTAGTTGTATATGTATCTTAACTATCTTGTGTGTACATATATTTTAAGGGTAAAAGCTCCTTGTTTTGACAAGTACATCAGAAAAAACAACAACAACAACAAAAATCCAAAGAACATCACCTACTATTGAAACACTCTCAGAGGAAAGAAGCAAAACCAAAAACAATGATTTTCATAGTGATAGCTCTTAAGATGGTAATGAGCATTAAAATAAAAAGCTCTATAATCCTTGGTCAAAATTTTTTTGTAACCCATTTCATTTATACTGCATTTTATACATTTATGTTTCAATAATTTTTCTATTGTGTTTATTTTGAGGTAACTACACCAGAGTGTTTATTTTTGTACTGTAGATCAGCAATGGAATCAATTACACTACTTTTACAGCAATATATAAAATTATCAATAATTCAAATATATAACCATGTGTAGAATAGCTTTAACAAAATACGAAGTAAACAAATATGTAACATATCTATAACAGAGACAATATTCATTTGATGTTAGTCACATTAAGAATAATTAATGTAGTAGTGTGAATAAAGCGCTTGAAGGAGTACGTTTTCCTTATCGTAAACTAAAAACAGTTGCTTAGGTATCTTCAATATACACAGCATCTTTTCATGGGCCAATGCCAGCAATCATTAAAAAGGTCTCTAATCTCCGCAACTGCAGTAGTTGAGGGAGCAGAATCATAAGTTTGAGGCAGCCTGGGAAAACTAAGGAGACTGTCTCAAAAAAAAAAAAAAAAAAAAAAAGGAGGACCGGGATTTAGCTCACTGGTACAGAGCCTGCCTGGCAAGCATGAGATCATCAGTTCCATCCCTGGAAATGTCTACAATTGGAGTTCAGTGTTACAGCACCCTGAGGCTCCATTCCTAGTACCAAAAAACAAAAACAAAAAATCTCCAAAATATACTTAATATTTGCTGCAGCAGTGAGCAAAGCACATGTTAATTAAGAGGGGCCCATATTAGGTAATCAGAAACTAATGATAGGATATTGTCACTGGAAGCAGATGTGGTTTCTCAATTAAATTCTTAAGCACTATTAAGTAACAATGAAATACAAGTAATAATGTATAATATAAGGAAAATACTTTGTGTACTATTCGATTAAATTTCATCCAAAATAAGTTTTCCTCATGTAACCTGTTTTAAGACACTGTGAGTCTTTTGACTGCCAGATGATTTAATTATCACTAAAAGGATGGATTTCAGAATGAAAAAGGGTAACTGTAATTGAAATGGAAATTATTTTTAAATTTTGAAGGTAAATAATTATTACAATGGAAAATTATGATACAAATCTTTGGAATATATAAAATAAACACACTGTAAAAATTTTTTAACTATGGAAAAATGATTGTAGCCCAGAAATTTATCAATGAAAAACTGTTATTTATATATTCAAATTTGACTATCCTTTAAAATTTCAAGAAGTTGTGTGCTAAAAGTGGAGCAGATTATGATACCAACGGCAAAGTACACCAGCTGATTTTCTCCAGGACATTTTAAAAAATACTACGAGAAACTTAACTTACCAATCCTTTAATTAAAATTTAATCTAGACAAAATTATTGTGAATAAACATAGTATTATTTTTACGTAGGTCCTAGAAAATCTACTGACAATGGTAATTTTCTACTCATCATTATTTTTCTTTTGTTATTGTAAAGATTTTTAATTGTACTAAGATTGTGAAAATATGTTTGGTTCAGGAATTAGGGTTATATTTGTAGCTTTTAAAAATGAGTACTATTGAGACAGCATAATAATTCCTCATATAATTTATGGAAGTGTGTCCTACTCATTAATTATCAAATAATCCATATCTATGTTCATATCACATCAATTAAAATGTTTACAAACTAATATTCATATTAACATTTATAATATTTAGTAATCCATAATATGTGTCATTTCTTTTTACTTTAAAACCAAATTCCTTAAAATATGTTTGACATGTGAAGCTATATATATGTTCATTATCTCTACTTTTTCTTCTACCAAGCTTTCTTGATTACATACCACACTGCAATCTATTGTCAAGTTTACAAAAGATTTTCACACTTCTAATAGCCAAATAGTAAATTCTCAGTTCTTGAGTTGACTTTCCAGTAGCATGTGATACATTTCAGTGCTCCCACTCTTATAAACACATACACACCATGGCCCCTGATTTCCATGCTGCTCTTCATTTGTTCTTTAACTTTATCCATACACATTAATAACAATTTTTGAATGCTTTTCTACTATCTGTACAAACACTTACTGTTTGGTTACATATCAATAAACACAGTTTGGGTTATACATCTGCATGCTATACCTCTGCTCAAAATGACTGACTTTTGACCAATTGTTGGTATCTCAATCTTACAATGCCCATTAAAAAGTGAGCTTCTGTTCAACCTCTATATTTAACACCCTCCACTCCAAAAAAGTTCCCATCAACTAACCAACCAACAAAGAATCTTGTCCCTATCTTTTGTTTTTTTTATTCCATTTAATGCCAATTTCCATCTTTCAGTTCTTTGGTTTTGAGTAATCACTGACTACTCCTATGCAACTTTTTAGGAAACTGTTGACTTTAAGTAGAAATACCTTTGGAATTCAGTTGCTTTTGGACCATCTACACTGTCATTATCCAGGCCAAAGCCACCATCAACTGCCAAACAGACATTAAAGTTGAGCTGTGTTTCAGCCTTCACCCAATCCAATCCAGTCCACAGTCAGCATAGAGCAACAGCTTATGCAGAGCCTAAATCTAATTAGGAGTTTTGCTCCTCCCATCAGAGTCCCTTCTGCCTTTCACCGTAAAATCTGATGCTCAGTTGTGGATTATGATACCCATGTGACTCAACCTCCCTTAGTTTTTAGGACCTTATGTTTGAACGTAGGACTTGGCTAATTAAATTGCAATATCTTCTTCATTCACCCTATAGACAACCCTATTATCCTTATTTCCTTACTTTTTCCCCATAAAATCAAGTTTCATTACCTTTAGTGATTAAAAATGCAGATGACCCAGAGTTGTCTTGTAAATATTTGCTGGAAAATGTATGGATTGATGCTGTCGTCACTCATTTAGGGAGCTCAGTCTAGTCATTAAATTTAAAATGTTTTCATTAGTTATTTTTCCATCCCTATTGTTGTCATTTTTAGAAAAGTAGCATTTATTAAATGTCTCAGATGTTGTCTGTTATCTATTTGTATTTCTTTCATCACACCATGCAATTCTTATAGCATCCATGCTAAGCTATTATTAAAAAGCATGCAATTTTTATACATGAGGAAACTGACATTTGAAGAGTACAGGTTAAAAAAGCTAATAAAAGCCAGAGGAAAAAAACATTGAGCTAAAGTCTTTTTGATTCAAAATTCAGGCAGGCATTGTGATAAACAGTTGGAATCCCAATACTTAGGAGGCTGATGCAGGAGGATAGGCAAAAGTTTGAGGCCAATCTTGACTAGACATGGAGACCTTATCTCAAAAAATATAACAAAAAAGTACTTTATTTTCACAACAGAGCACAATATCCAATGATTCTTATATATTTCCTTAGTGAAATTAAATATAGAATTTTAAAATTTTTTGCAAATATTTTACTCAAAACATAACTTTTATTAATTCTATCTTTCAATGTCTATAAGCACACCATCCTTAAAAGTGTACCTGTGATCAGCTGGTTCAGCTTCTTTTAAAGGTCTTTTTTTACTGTTAATTTATTTATACTTGACCTCAGTTATGAAGACTTAGAGAGACGAATGAAGACCAAAAAGGTGTAAAGAATTGAAATCTTACAAATAATTTAAAACATTAATTATTATAATTACCAAACAGAGACTATATGTAAACTTTCATATTGAAAGCATCTATGATAATATTGTAGGTCTTTGTGTCTATTTTTAAATCAAGAAATTTCAGAAGTGTTTTTGTCTATTGCTTTCATAATTACATTTAATGTAGACCAATAATGAATTTTTATGTTTAAAATTCAAAATAAATATTTTCAAGGATATTTGAAGAGCTTTGGTATTAGGTAAATCTGAGTGGACAGTCTAGAGTAAGTCATTTAAACCTAACACTTCTTAAGTGATTGCACCTTTGATAGCAAAGCCAGAACTTGATAGTCACTGACTTTTTGCTGGAAATCCTGCATTAGTTGGGAAGTCTGCCAAAGCTCCTCTCTTTTTAAGAAGAAGGATGTGAAATGGATTTGAATCATTGTAGCGTTACATCAATTTTCTCTCTCTCTTGGCAAAACTGCAAATGCACATACACAGTAATTTTAGATTCCTATCAGCAACACAAGCTTTTGACTCAAGTATAACCATGATTAAAAGTTATTGCTACAGATCTGCTTAAAAATCTTCACTGACTCTTTTAAAACAAAGGGAGTTCTCTGTTATAGAGGAAGCAGCTATTGATTCAGGGATTTAGATTTAGTTTGTCATCAAGTATATCATAAGAAAATTTTAACTAAGTCGAGAACCATATTCATAGCATTAGGAGTGATCATGTATCACAGGTGAAGACAGCTGAGTTCTCATATTCCAAAACCTATTTCTCTTTCCACTTCTTATTTTACTTTCAAGTGCGCTAGAAGGATCCTGAGATTTATATTAATCCAAGATCCCTGCTTAAAGTGATAATTGGGAAAGTAGAAAAAAAAAGAGGTTCAGTTCAAAGGAGGAAAAGACTAATAATGATTAGCAACTGAGAAAAGGTCTTGCACATCAAATAGGGAGAGGATTGAAAGAATCGGGACAATACTTGGTGTTAGGAAGGCACAAGGTCAATACTTTTACTAGAAAATAGCTTAAGCTTAAACATGGATAAACAACACAGACAAATGTATTTATTAGTCCTCGTTTGGGGTAAGAGGCCAATAATATCTGAAAATTATAAGTAGAAAGGAAACAGACTAACATTGGTTGCATAACCCACTCTATAAGAGCTCTTAGTAATATACTACATGCAAATCATCACCTGGATCAGAGGTTTAAAAATAGTAAGAAGGCAGTCGGTGTAGGTCCGAAAAATGAGGAGGAGGAGAAAGGAGACAAGGGTGACAGCTGTATTTAAAGAACAATCTCAAGATACCTTTCTGAGTAAATGTATGCTATATGTATATATATATATATATATATATATATATATATCTCCACGCACTGCAAAGATAATGGGGAAATTAAAAGTAAAGGGGACACAACAGCATTTACCTGTTTGTATGAAGATAAAATCTTTCTGAAAACATTTAAATAAAAAACATAGCATCTTCTTGTAGGAACGGGGAATGAGTAGCATGGGATAGACTGGGAGGAAACTTTTCCCTGCATTTATTTTTTTATTTTATGGAAGAGATGAACTTTCCTAGCAAAATAATAGGAGAAAAACAATAGTTAGCATATTGTTATCTTCAAAATAGTTACTCAGAGTACAAGATATGGACATAAAAATTACTCCAAACAATATTAGCACAAACCTTTCCTTTCAATGAACAAACAGAAACTAGTAGTATAACTATCTTGTGTTTTCCCCTTTTCTCTTTCTTCCTTTCCCTTTTCCCCCATGCTAGTTTCTCTCACCTTTTGAAAAATTTCTTCCAATTTCAAAATATCTATTGTACAATTTGGTCCTTATTTACTCTTTCCGTTTCTCACACCAGGGAGACAATTGCGATGTTTGCACATGTGAGTCTGATTTATTTCACTTATGAGTATGGTCTCGAATTGAATCCATTTACCTATAAAAGCCTTAAGTTTATCCTTCTTTATGACTGAGTAGTACTCCATTGTATAAAAATGCCATGATTTTTCAAATTCATTTTGCAGTTGATGGACAGGGTTGTTTACAAGATCAGCTATTACAAACTCTCCTGGTATAAATGTGGGTGCACATATATCACAGTGGTATGATGTTTTTAATTTTTCTTGGAAAATATCCAGAAGGGGAATAGTTGGGTGTAATATGACCTTTAATTTTATCTTTATAAGGAATCTCCACACTGATTTTAAGTGGTAGCACCAGCCTACATGCCTACCAACAGTGGAGAAGGGCTCCTTCTTTCCCACAGCCTCTCCAATATTTGTTGTTGGTTGATTTCTGGATAATAGCCATTCTTTCTTGGGTGAGATGGGATCTCAATATTGTTTTGATTTTCATATCTCAAATGATCAGTGATGGTGAACATTTTTTTCATATTTTTATTTGCTGTTTGTATTTCTTCATCTGAGAGGTGTGTATTCATCTCAGGTGCCATTTTTGGATTGGGTCTTTAAATCTGAGAGGTCTGATTTTTCTGAGTTCTTTGTATACTCTCGATAGTTACCCTTTGAGGAATAGCTGCCAAACATTTTTTCCCACAAAGAAGTATAAACTTGAGATATGTCGATTCTTAAATTAATCAGCGGCACTACTCTGTCTTACTTTCAAGCAATCTGCGTTACTTGAAAGCTCCAACCCTAAAATCAAACAAAATAAAACAGTAGAAAAACCCTTTATTCATTAACATGAATGTCTGATGGTTTTCTCCCAACACTATGATAACTAAATTTCTATTTTCCTTCACTCCTTCATATATTCTTATCTGAATAACAATCTAGAATTGATAAAATCAGTGCACTTGTAATTCTCTCACTCAATCTGTCAGCAGGACAATGATTCCCTCCACCTTGTCATTTCTCTTTAGACTCCTTTTATAACAGGATCTCCTGCTTTTCCTTCTACTGTTTGTTGTTCTTCCCACATTTCAGTTGTTCCTTTTCAGTCTCCATCCTCAACACCTACCCGTAAACAGTTGTTCATCTACAAGGATGTTTACTTCTACAGCCGTGCTTTCCTTGTCTTCAGGGCCTTCTCCCATGCTCTCATCTATTTCCATTTTCCATGAAGTTTTTTCTTTTTGTAGCAACAGGGAACAGAGCCCAGGAGCCAGACAAGCACCTTATCATTGAGCTACAACCCCAGTCCTCCATTACTTATGGTATCATTCGTATGTTTAAATCTAACTCTAGATCAAGCTTCTCTGATAATTATATGATGTCTCTTACATCATATCTCTGCTGGATGCTTCCTGGTCTTTTCGAATTTAAGGAGTTCAAAATGGAACTCTAGATTCTTAATCTTCCTCTTCAATTCCTGCAACATGTCACTTTATTTCCTTCCTTAGGGTCTTGACACATGTGATTCCCCTGTCTCAGACATTCTTCTACATGTTGTCTGACAAATCCAAGTAATTCTCAGTTTTCATTTTTTGATACTGTACTTTCAAAGAGACTGGAAATTTAGACATTGGAACAGTTTAATTTTGATGGCAAATGTCACAGATGTGATCTCATGCTATGTATATCCATTTTTTTCTACTTTAAAATCATACTGGACATTAGCCCCAACAAGAGCAATACGTACACCTCTTTTATTCACTGACATATCTGACCATGACTAGAATAACTGGTATATTACAGATAATAAATAAATACTGAGTGATTGAGTGAAGAGATATAGTGATATCTTTTAGCCTCATCTATTATCATAACAAATAATTTATTTCATTGTGTCAACTTGCTCTTGTAAAAAATATTCCATGCCATCAATACACAGAGCTCACTGAAAATATAAAGCTGTCCTTTGGTGATTTGTATGATCTATGTGGAAAATTGAAAGACATTCACAATTTTACCTAAGAATAAATGTGTTAAAAGGACTCCTATTAGAACTGTTTTAAGGTTACCTACATAAAAGATTTTAAGTCAATACTGAAGTTTGCTATATTTGCTATTATAAAAAAAGTGGTGCTATATTTGCTATTATAAAAAATACAATTTTCATCTGGGGATATAGCTCAGGGGCATAAGTGCCTTCTGGGCAAGTGCAAGATCCTGGGTTTGATTCCCATTACCAAAAAAAACAAGAACAAAAACAAAAACAATTTCAGCCTATTTATTATCTTTACAGTTTTATATGCCACCTGGGAGAACCATACATTTCAATTGTGAAGTGAATAATGTTACACCTAGTAGAAATGTAAGATGTAAAACTCAAGTCATGTTTATTTGTGATATTTTATTGAGAATATAGTGGTCCTGTGTTTAGTGGGGACACATTTGCATTCAACTAATGCATTGTAAGTAGCTACGTTAGTCAACTAGAAGAGATTGGTGGCAATTCTTGGATTAACTCCTCTTTCCTAAGATCTTTCCTGAGGTAATCATTCAATGAGCATAAATACAGTTCTTAGGAGAAGAGTAAGATTGTACACTTACATAAAATAAATTTTTATTTTAATGATACAATAATTAACTTTCAGAAATTTTTCCGTATAGAATTGAATGTGTATTCAAAGTAATAAAACTTCACAGTTACATAATGAAAAACTGAAAATTTTAATGGTCATCAATTGCATTCTTGCTTTTATTCTCTTTATTTAATTCTGATATGTAGCATAGCATAGAATTTTATGCAATTAAATATGTAGCTTTGCTTATGTATACATCTGTATATGTATATGGTTTCTTTCTGGACTCACATCATTCTGACTATCAAGGCAATACTGTTTATAGCAGCTGTATCGCTACTTAGAAAGTGCCACTTCTTATAAATGTAATACTAAAAATATAATTAAATTCCTCTTTAATCATACTACCATATTTGTTCATATTTTTCTGTCTTTCATCTCTAGAAAAAAACTCAAATAAAAGAGACAAATATGTATTATTGGTTAAAATATATAACTGATCCTAATATAACTTGTCTTCCCTTCTGCAGAAATTTCTAAATTAGATAAACATCATTATTTGGTGTGCAATTTTACAACACTTTGTACTACATGTATTGAACAATGCCTAATAGTAATTTTTGTTTGTTTCTTGATATCCTTCTTATTTAAAAAATGTTCCTAGTATAAGAATTGACAGGACAAATGTTTCAGAGTTAGGTTTAGTGCCTTATTAGAGAGATTTCTTTGTGTGTGTGTTCAGCTAACTTAAAAATATTTAAAGTTATTTTTGTTATTACAAGTTAGCAGAACACAATGATAGCCTTCCTCATGTACACACAACTAACAACACGTTTGGATTCTTTTTTCATCCCTTCCTCCTTTTGTCACTTGGTCCTGACATTATAGTAACAGAAACTGGGGGGAAAAAAAGAATATACCAAGGTCCACTTTCAAAGTGCACAGGTAGCCTAGGTGATATACAAAATCTTCTCTTTTCTTAGACAATATATAATTCTTGGGTTCGTTCTTTTTGCCTCTGCAGCAATTCTTTTTATACATGATTAACTATAGTTTATGAATGTATGCTAAAGTTTTCTAAAATCAATACTTGCTCTTTCTGATAATTTTATTGTATACAGCTATCTTTTATTTTTGTCTTTAATGAATAAGTTTTTTGTTCACTATGTGGTCATTATAACTGAAATGAATTTGTTTGAGAACAAATAAATTGCTATGTAGTAATCATCCAGAATACAGCCTAAGAACTCTTTACATGAAAAAGAAGTAGAAAAGCAAAGATTCGTTAGCTTTCAGAGGAGAGGCTCAGGTTATAATATTTTTCATAACTGACAATTTTACTATGCTTTATAGTTACTAAATCTTTGAAACATTATTGAAGCTTGGAATGAAACTGATTGAAACTCCAAACTGTCTTCTAACAGAATAGTTTAGTAATCTTTGGAAACCAAACCTAAGAAATTCTTCACAATGAGAATTCAGCATTGGAAAGACTGGAAGGTAGAATAATCCTTTCAAAATACTTGCAAAAGTCATCGTTTTGCAATGATTTGGACAAGCAAAGAAGAGAAATTCATCAGCTCTATTATTTTGAATGCATGGCAGCTACAGTGTCAATGTATATTTGCAGCAATTTGTCTTATTCAAATGGGTTATCACTTTTGAGTGTACTGTTCATTCTCTTTAAAGAAAAATCATTCAAAATGTCAATTTTTATTCATTTCCTGTTTTTAGAACACATTCAGGACTCATCACTGTGCTTAGTATTAGAAACTGATGAATGGAAATACACTTAAAATTATTATAATTTAAGGAAACTTTTTTAATACTATACATTTTCAAAAACGGTTTATGAGTATAAAAATCATGCTTCACCACATTTTCGGCATTCAGATTAGCACTAGAATTATATATCACGAAGGTAATTTTAAGAGCATGAGAATATCAAAATTTCTATCTTGATTTAATATCTTCACAGAAGAGGAATACATGAAAGGCTGACATTAGATTTTATTTGCTTATTCTCCCAAAGCATACTTTTCTCCTCTTATTCTACACTAGAATGACAAAAGACAGTAAAGCTTCAATCAAAAAGAATCTGCAAATTTCATTTCAAAGTTAATTCTACAAGATGCCAAGTTTATGAAACTAGTATTTCTATTGATCCCCACTGGTTCAAAGCCAAGTAAGATGCTACAAAAACAACACCTCGAAGTCAGAATGTTACTATCTTTACTTGTTCAATAATTTCCTTTTGGGTCAAGCATGGTGGTGCATGCCCATAATCCCAGGACTTGGGATGCTGAGACAAGAGGATTACTGAGAGTTCAAGGCCAGCCTGAGCTACAGAGTGAGTTTTAAGGCCAGCCTGAATGACATAGTGAGAGCCTGTCTCGCAAAAAGAAAACAAAGAATTTCCTTTTATTTACCACAATATGTTTTGCTTATAATCCATCCCACTGGTCTGATATTTCTATCTTCCTTTTTATTTGGAGGAACTATCTTCCCTGCATTCCATGTCAATGGAGTAGGATTAATCATAACATAGATCTACCAGTTACAATATCTCACAAGACAAATCATGGTATGCCTAGGCACTAAAGGTGCCTAGAGATCCGAATCGCCAAAGAAAATCAAAAGAATGCATCTGGCATGATTCAAAAAACAAAATTTTGTTGATTTTATGTAATTATTACAACAAACCTAGTGGCACATGCAATTATTTATCACATATTCACAACTTTACCACACACTTCCCTACACACATGCATACACATACATGTACACACACAAACACACACACAAAGGTTCCAGATTTATCCACAAATCTATTTAGTTCTTTTCCAAATACATTCACTTTACTACCATTTGTCACTGTTCCTTCTGCATCCCAGCAATTTTCCCAAGAGTAACTGCACATTTTTCTACCTGCCTGGACCTAGACATCTTGTCTTGCTCCCCATACTATTATCAGTAATGTTTACAGAGAGAGACTCATCTTTTATTCCTTTCCTGATCTCCCATGGTTCAATTATTACTCTTCATATAAAAGCCACAGCCCTTATATGGTCCCCACCTTTATAAATGTGATCATTCCTCACTTATCGGAACTGCTATCCTTCTTCCTTTAAAACAGTATTGCCCTTGTTGCCGCTTCATAGGCATATTGCAGAAGTGTTTGTGCAGTACCATTCTATTCCCTGAGCTTGTATCACTCTTCCTTGATATTGAAAATGACCCAGTTCTTTTCAGTTGAGAAAGAATTCTCAGGTCTCACTGAGAATTCTAACAATTCTCAAATATCATCTATTAAGAGAAAGTTAGGAAAGTTACCCTGGTACTCTGCCTCTCCCATTAGTCAACTCTGCCTTATCATTGATGAAAATCCAAAATTATATTATATATTAATTATTTCTTTATCATCTGTCTGCACTAAAATGTGAGAATGAACACATTAGGAGCTTTATTCCTGTAGTACTGTGTCATAAGTGATTGGATCATGATAGGTGTCTAGTACATGTGTTTGATGATGGGTGAACTTGTGATGAAAAAAAGATAAGGTAAAAAGCTAAAGTAAGATAAGAACCAAAAATTAAACAGTGAACTCAGCAACACAAGAATTGTCAATGACCTGTAAAGAAGTACTTCCCCTGCTTTCCTGAATAAAACTTTCAAGTTGGTATGTGAAAGTCAGGTAAGTTAGTTAGTAGGTAAGTAAAAACCAGGCAAGTCTAAAGTCTCTAAAAAAAGTTACATAACTTGTAGTAGTTTTAATGTGTGGAAAATTGAATATCAAGTAAATGACAAAAATAAAAAGAGAATTCCTTAAAGAGATTTGCTTGCAAGCAGCAATTACTTACCCAATTTCAGTTTGAAGACCAAATGAGAAGATATGGAATTTATGCTACTTTAAAATAATTTCAGAAACTTTATATGTTTATGAAATATAAATGATAAGTTATCAGACATGGAAAAACTGAGGATATTATGCAAAGCAATCATGGTTAGAGAAAGGACCAGGGATAGAAAATGCTAGGGTGTAGGGGTTACACAAATTGGAGGATTAGGGACATAGAGGATGAGGATACAGGCTGCTGGTGACAATGCTCCTCTTAAAATGAAATTAAAAAGAGTGATAACAGCAGGAACGCATTGGAGTGTCTCACTAGGAGTCACTACATATCCCTGTAGATTAATAAGTAAAATATCACGGGACTCCCAGATTGACGGCTTCTATGTTCTTTTTGAAGAAGCCAGTGAATTCATCCGATGAGAACAAGGAGGAAGGGGGCGATTTATGAATCCTCACAAGAATAGGGAGTTTTATAGCATGGCTTATAGAAATAAAGATAGAAAACTGATGCAGGAGCACAAAATAATCACCAAAAGTGTGAATGCTGTCTCCAACAGTAAGAAACCATTCATCTGTGATGACATCAATCCTTACAAGCACATAGGTCTCAGAAACAATATCTGGTACGTAGAAGACTTGAACTTAGTCTCAAATACATTAACAAATAGGGAGCCATGTAATTCTACTCATGGCAGTTAAAAGGCAACTTCCTGTAGCAACAAATAATAAAAGTGAGATGTTAAAATCCAACATACCCAAATCCAATTCCTGTCTCTGTTACTTAATACCTGTGTGCCCTTTTTCAATTCACCCAAACTGAGTTATGATGCCTTAATGTATGAAATGAGGATAATAACAGCTTCTACCAAAAGAGCACTTATAAAGTGCCTACCAATTTCTTACTAACTTATTAGCAATCAGAATTCAGATACAGTAATTTCTAAGGTTCTTAACCTAATCTTTGTTCTCACTGTCAAATAGCAATCATCGCCTCATGTTTAAAGTTTATGAGTGAATTAAATTGTCTCTAAAAACTTTCCATATGCAAAGTTACTTGATTCCAGTTATAATAAACCCCAGATACAGATTTGTTACCTGAAGACTAAGCCAGGAAGAAGGAAACCTGGAGAAATGATAAAGAATATATTCAACATTTGCAAATGTATTAGCCATTTATACTGGGTTACTTATACAAAGAGTTCAAATATTCGTATGTTTGAACCCGTGTAAGGAATGGAAGACAAATTATATCAGCTCATACTCTGATTTAATTACCTCTGTGTCACAAGTAAAGCCCCTTTGATGCTAGCAAATCTCCATAGTTTGGGGTAACATTTTATAGTCATCTGGAAACTCCAATCAGTAAATCTTATATTTTACCCAAGAGTAAATAAAGTGCTTACATTTGGAAATGTATAGTTGTCACTATTATTGAATATCTTATTCTAAAATATCAATGGTAGAAATGTATCACACCTAGGTCAGAAGATCAGGGTACAAGTTCTTTTTTTTTAATTAATTCTATTTATTGGTGCATTTTAGGTATGTATGATGATCACATTCATCATAGGGAATTTGGACCTGTACATGACACAGTGTGATTTTTTTTCCCACATCCCATCCATGCTTCAATCCCCCTTCCCCTCCTTATTTACAAAAGCTTTATTTTCACCTTTCCTTTTTTTCTCATCCTATTTTTTTCTTTCCTTCTGTACCCTCTCTTCACCTTTCCTTCATCCCTAGTTTTCCTTCCCATTTGAATATTTTCACCCTACTTCACAATATATATTACATATTTGATCCTTATTTTTATTTTTGGTTTCCCATACCAGAGAAACAAGGTGGTATTTACACCTGTATCCAGTTCACTTTACTTCAGACTGTGTTCTCAAGGTGCATCCATTTACTAGAAATGTCCCAGGCTTATCCTTCTTTTTAGCAGAGTATACTCCACTGTATAAAAAAAAACTTTAGTTATTCATCAGTTGATGGACATTTGGGCTGTTTCCCAGATTTACCTATTACAAACTTTGCTGCTAATCAACCTGGGTACGAATGTATCACTGTAGAATGAGGCTATTCATTCTTTGGGGAAAGAACAAATAAGGGGAGCAGCTGGGTCAAATGGAACCTCTAGTTTTAGTTTTTAGAGGAATCTCCATGCAGATTTCCAGAGTGGTTGCACCAGTCTACACTCCCACCAACAGTGGAGAAAGGTTCCTTTTTCCCCAAAGTGCCACTAACATTTGTTATTGGTTGATTCCATGATAATAGCCATTCTTTCTGGGGAGAGATGGAATCTCAGCATTGTTTTAATTTTCATCTCTCGAATGGCCAAGGATGTTGAATGTTTTTTCATATCTATTTGTAATCTCTACTTCATCATCTGTGAAGTATCTATTCATTTCAGATACCTATTTTTGGATTGGGATTTTACTTTTGGGGGATCTGATTTTGTTGTTGTTCTTCTTCTTCATATATTCTAGATATTAGGCATTTGTCTGAGGAACAGCTGGCAAATTTTTTTCCCATTCTGTGGGAACTCTGTTGGCGATTTCTCTTGTTGTGCAATAAGATGATATCCAAGTTGTTGATTCTTTGTGATAATTCCTGTGAGATTACAGCTTTGTTCATAAAATCTTTGCCCATATTAATATCTTAAAGAATTTTACCTATTCTCTATTTCAGTAGACTTAGTGTTTCTATTTTAAGATTCAGATCTTTGATTCAATTCAATTTTAGTTTAGTACATGGTGAAAGATATGAGTCTAATTTTAATCCTCAGCATGTGAAAAGCCATTTTTTTAGAACCATTTAGTAAAGAGGATATCTTTATTCAAGTGAAGGTGTTTGGTACCTTTATCAAAGATAAGGTAGCTATGTATATCCCAAGATAAGGTGGTTAAGTTCTGTAAACCACTTGTACATTGTCCTGCTTTTTTAACCAGGGTAAAACTTACGTAATTATAAAACCTTCATCCCATGCTTACACTGTTTTCCCACTATTAATGTAACTATCTGACATCAAATCTCAAATAAATTTTGTTACTTCTTTATAGTACATACAACTGTCACAAATTTTAAAATTTTATTGACAGCATATCAGAAGTACTTTTTTTCTTTTATAGTGGGTTTCTGATGCTATAATTTTGGATGTCCTTTTATAAGCTGATTCTGGTAATCGAGTTTTATATATCTTGTGGTTATATCATCTCCTGAGGCAGTAGTGATTAACCTATGGCACGCATAAATTTCTTTTTTCTTTCAAGACAATAGATATTAATTTATGAATTGTTTTTTTGTCCACACTACAGCCTCAGTATTCTGGTTTAATTGCAGTGTTGGCACACTGTGATACATAAATGGATTTGGGGCGCAGTTTGGCACTCATCTCTAAAAGATTTGTCATTGCCTTCCAGACCCGCAGGGTCACATTAATCAACCATCTGTACTCTGAAATGACAAAAATTATTTTATTCTGGCTTGACATGTAAGAATGGGCAAAATGACCTCGTAAACTTGAAGAAGTTAGCAGGGAGAACTGCTGAAAACTGTAGCATCAGTACTGACAGATACTCAGGACAAATCTAACCTGAGGAAGTAGGGAAGGATCTTTTGTTTAGGGATTGCTTTGTTTGCCTAGAGATGATTATCAATGAGCATAGATTGCATATTAAATTCACAATGCAAATGCAGAAATAAAATAAATTGAATTTTATATCTTGAAACAAACCCAAAATTAAAATTTTCAAGTATTTCAATGATATCTACAGGAGACAAGAAAGATATAGCAAGGCACTTGGAAAAGGAAGATTATTCAGAATGAAATATAAAAGCATATGACACCATCATTTCTAGCTGTTTATCTATTTTAGTCTGTGCACAAAAAGGCTCTCGGCAATGCTTGAAAATTAATATGCTCTAACACTTAATGTACACATCCAAGAACTATTACTGTCTCTTGGCTAACATTTGGTCCTATGAGGTTAAGATGTAATTTTTCCAAAATGTTGGATTCTTAACCAAAGTTCTCTAACAGAAGTTTAGAATTACATTTAAGGATGTCTTGATTAAAATAAACAATTCATTAAATGAATTCATAACAAGGATCATTTCAATTAATTGTTGGAAATCACAGCATTAACAAGGATAACATTAAATTCTTTAAAATGCTGAGAAACATAATTGATTACTTAGAAAAAGAGAATATAAGAAACTCATTTGATGAGGAGATTATGCATAAGCATGTATAACACTAATTATGTTCATCATTAGACCTGTCCATCAAACACAAACTGATCACAAATAATAGATCCAAAAAAAAAGTAATGATGAGTAAATTATCCACATTTCATTACAGCTTGAAGAACCAGTAGTCTTTTTCTACCTTTGGGATTTGTTATTAAATTTTCTCATTTTAGGATAATATTATCTTCTTGTCTGAAAGATTGCTGCAGATCCAAAAGTGTTACTGGTACAGTCAAATTAATTTAAACTCCTATAATTTTTCTTTAAAAAAACATGAAAGCAGGCATGCCTATAATCACAGCACTCAGGAAGCTGAGGCAAGAGGATCACTGTGAGTTCTAGGCCAGCTTGGACTATGAAATAAGTTCAAGGTCAGCCTGAACAGTATATTGAGACCCTGACTCAAACAAACAAAAAAACCACAGCTCTACATAGTACACTTTGGAATAATGCCTGATATGAACTGATATGAATCTACTATTACTCTCTGTACAGCCCTTCATTTTTTAAAACATACACACTGAGAACTGTGCACATAGTCAATTTTCTTGGAACTAAAAAGAGATGATTTTAACCCATAACCACAAGAGTTAAAAACTCAAAATTCATACTATCTAGGCAATATAATTTATTGGTAATATGTGGTCACACAGGCAAGAAATTGATACTCTTAGATGGCATTTGGCAGTATCTATCAAAATGAATACAATTTTCCCTTTGGTCTCAGTGTTGTTTCCATTTGCATTTCTTGAATGAACAATGATGCTGATCATCGTTTCAAATATTTATTTATCACTTTTATCTCTTCATCTGAGCAGTACATGTTCATCTCCTGTCTAATTTTCCCAGCTGATTTTTCCAGAAGTATATTGAAGAAGTGTGGTGATAGAGGCCATCCTAATCTTGTTTCTGATTTTAGAAAGCTTTTACTTTCTTTTTCCATTTAGTGTGCAGTTACAGGTTGTTAGTTTGTCAGAGATGGCTTTTATCAGATTAAAATGAAGACCACATATTCCAATTTTCTGTATGAGTTTTATTATGAATGGGTGTTGTACTTTGTGAAATGCTTTTGATGCATCTATTCAGATGATGATATGGTTTTTGTTTGTGACAATGTTGATATGGCATATTAAAGGTATTGTTTTGCATATGTTGAAACATTCCTGCATTCCTGGGATGAATCCTAATTTGTCAACGTGTCTAATCTTGTCTAATCTTTGCTGCATTTTGTTTGCCAGAATATTATTGAAGAATTTTGCATCTATGTTCATTAGTGGAACTGGCCTATAATTCTCTGTTTTGGTTGGACCTTTTTCTGACTTTGGTGTCAAGGTAATGCTTAGTTCCAGGAATTAAGTTGCGAGTATTGCTTCCCTTTCAGTTTCATTAAAGATTTTGAGAAGTAGCAGCATTAGATCTTCTCTAAATTTCTTGTAGAACTTCACAGTGACTTCATCAGGACTTTTCCTTTTTGAGGGTTTTTAATTGCATCTTCATTTTTATTGATAATATTTTATTTATAATTTTTATATCTTCTTGATTTGCTTTGGCAACATATATCTAGGAATTGGAATTTCTTCTGTGTCTTCTATCTAATAGGAATACATGTTCTTGAAGTAGGTATTGATGATCTTCTGGAAGTCTGCAGGATCTGTTGTTATTTCACACATTTCATTGCTATTTACATGGATGTGAGTCTTTCTTTCTTTTTATAAAGTTGACTAATAGTTTATCAATTTCATTTATTCTTTCAAAGAGCCAACTCTTTGATTTGTTCAATCTTTGTATTGTTTTGCTTGTCTCAATTGCTTTAATTTCTGCTCTGATCTTTATTATTTCCTCCCTCATACAAGATTTTGGCTTCACTTACTCTTCTTTTTCTAGAAACTTGAGGTTAAAAATTAGTTTGTTTATTTGAGCCTCCTCTGTTTCTCTGATATGAGGTTTCATCACTATAAATTTCCCTTGTGGGACTGCTTTCATTGTGTGCCACAAGTTCTAGAATGTTGTATTAGCATTATCATTTTATTTTAGAAACTGTCTAATTTCTTCTTTAATTTCATCTGTGTCCCATTGATTTTTAGGATTGTGTTATTTCATTTCCATGTGTTTAAGAAGTTTCTTGTAATTTCCTTTCCATTAATTTCTAAATTCACTACATTATGGTTTGATAATATTTATGGAACAATTTCAATTCTTTTGCATTTCTTAAGCATGTTCTATGAGATAGTATGTAGTCTATTTTGAAGCATGCCCCATATGCATCTGAGAAGAATGTGTATTCTGATACAGGGTGGAATACACTGTAGACATCTACTAAGTCCATTTGTTTGAAAGTTTGGTTGAGTTTTGATATTTATTTATTTTTCTATCTAGTTGATCTGTCTATTTGTAAAAGTGAGGTATTGATGTCCCTAATTATAATTGTATTAGTACTTATTTGATTTTTAATATCTATTAATACTTGTTTTATATAGTTGGATGTCCTGGTATTTGTTACATATATATCTACTATCTCTTCCTCTGGAATTGTTCCCTTTATAAGGATGTAGTAACCTTCTTTGTTTCTCTTAATCAGTTTTAGGTTGGAATCCACTTTGTTTACAAATAGAATACATATCCCTGTTTGTTTGTTCTGGTTTCCTGTCCATGGAGAATTGTTTTTCATCATTTGACTTTTAGTTAGTGAATTTCTTTTTAAATTAAATGTGTTTCTTGTATGCACCATATTGTTTATCTTGCTTCTTGACGCATTGTGCCACTCTGTTTATTTCAATTGGTGGATTGAGAACATTTACACTAATAGTTACAACTGGTATATACTGAATCATCCTTGCTGTGTTATTTTTCTATTGTTGGTTCCCTTTTCCCACTCTGTTTACCTGCCTGAGGCATTCATTCTATTGGGGTTTATGGAACTGTAGTTCTCATTGTCTCTTTCTAGAGTGTCTTTCAGAACACCTTGGAGTGTTAGTTTGGTATTCACGAGCTAGTTTGGTATTCACGAATTTCTTCAGATGTACTTTTCCTGAAAGAACCTTATTTCTCTGTTGTTTTGAAAAACAGTTTTGTAGGACAAATTATTCTGGGTTGGAGGTTGTTTTTTTTAGTATTTTAAATACTTCTTGAGGGCTCCTTGATTTGAGGGTTCATGTTCTACTGTGATACTTTTGAACTTTTCTTGATAGGTGATTTATTTATTTTCTCCAATAGTATTTAATACTCTGTGGTTGTGTTAAATTTCTGGAATCTTGAGTATTACATATTTTCTTACAGGCATTTTTTAATCTAATTGGAGTCTAATGGAGTTCTGTATGCCTCACTTATCTGTATGTCAGATTATGGTTTTCATGTTTGGGAAGTTTTCTGCCATTAGTTTCATGAACAGGTTTTTTCAACATAATTTGTAATGTCTACTGCTTTTTTCATTGACTATGGTCAATCTTGTATTGTTCTTCTTAGCATCATCTAGCAGTTGTTGGATTGATTTTTCATGGTCCCTTTCTATTTTTAAGAAATCTTTCTTTTCAAGATTATTAACCACAATCCTGTCTTCTATATCTGATATTCTGTTCTAACACTGGCTAATTCTGTTGTGTATACTTTCAAGGGCATGTAATCTCCTGGACATCTGTTTGAATCTCTCTCATGGATGCTATATCTTTCCTATGTTGGGCATTCATGGTTTCCATCATTTTACTAAGCTCCTCTATTTTTTATCTGTATCTTCTGTACAGTCACTAACCATGTCCTTCATTGTGGTCACAATCTCTGTAATTATCTGAGAAATTATTTATTTGATTTTTTTCCAGAACCTCATTCATCTGCTTTGTTACTTCCAATATTACTACTTTAGAGAGTCCAGGTAGGTAGCTTTGGAATTGTTCTACTTCATTGCACTTTCGGTTTGACTTTGGTGAACTGCAAGTCTGGGTTTGTATCTTGTTTCCATGTATTGTCATTTTTTTCCTCTTCCTCTTCCTCTTCTTCTTCCTCTTCCTCTTTCCCCTCCTCCTCCTCCTGCTCCTCCTCCTCCTCCTGCTCTTCTTCTTCTTCTTCTTCTTCTTCTTCTTCTTCTTCTTCTTCTTCTTCTTCTTCTTCTTCTTCTTCTTCTTCTTTTTCTTCTTCTGTTTAATTCCTAAGCTAGTGGTTGTAATTTGCTAATGGCAGGTAATTTCATCACTAGAATTGATAACCTTTAGTAAATGAGTGCTTCTCAGAGCTATCTTTCAAGTGTATCAGGCTTTGGGGTTTTGAGCTATTGCAAAATTCTATCATTGCTTTTTATTTGGCATAGATAACCCCTGCTGCTTGACACATGCCTAGAGAATTATGTCCCTTAGGCAATCTCAGACTTTGTCTACCAGGAAGAGTAACTCATTAGAACAATAATGTCACCCTGGCTAAAGTAGTACAGTCAGTAATAACAATAGCATCAAACACAGTCTAGAAAATGACAAAGTGGTAACTATTAATTTAGCACCTTTAACCATATGAACAAGATTTGCAGTTATTTAACAAAATCTAAATCAAGCCAGAAAGGTGTAAACAATATATATGTCCTCAATATGACAATTTTACTCTCAGAGGAGAAACTTAAAAGTAATTAGGGGAGATAAGAAGAGGAAGAGATTAGAAGGAAGCCTGGTGGACAAAGAAAGTTTATGTGAATTTTGGGAAACTGGTGAAGAAGACAGGAGGAAAAGAGGAAAAGAATAAACAAAAACAAGAATAGAACAGAACAACAACAACAAAAACAAACTAGAAACAATGTTCATACTCTTACAAAATTAAGAACAAACAATCAAGAAAAAAAGAAGAAGTGAGTACTTCAGAGTGTGTCTCTGTTGTCACTGATAGACACAGTGGGCAGATAGAACCCAGATCCATATTGATTAATTCCAACAAGTCAGCCATAGATTTAATGCAGGGTAGTTGATAATCCCAGAAAGCCTGTACCTTTAGTTCTACTGAAGTTCAAGCTGATTTCTGGATGTGAGGCAGGAACACAATTTGTTCAACCTGAAACACTCTATGTGCTTCCTATCAGTTTGAACTCAGTTTCCTTGAATTTGGCTCTTTTTTACCTCCTGCTGACCTGAACTTTGTTTCACCTCACCCTGACACTGGGAACTGTGAGATCTAGCCAATCCACAGCTCCTCTGAGCTCCGATCTTAGATATTTCAAATGTCCCCTTTCTGAGATGGTTACCAGTCAATTGTCCTCATTTTTGGGGCATCTGAAGCCAAATAACTCATCAGCCACTGCAATATGCTGCACTCACTGTTCCATTTCACTGGTATGTTTTCCATTGGAGGCCTCTGGGGTGACCAATAGTCACTGTGCATCTGCGGGTTTGAGCCAACACAGTAAGTCAGGAGTCAAGGAGAAAACACCACCTGCCACCTCCTTCTTCATTGAGGTTTCTCTCTTTACTCTCTCTATGGGCCTAAATTCTAACTTTAGATCATTTCTGGGTCCCAAGGACCCAGGTCTCTCCTTCTCCTCATATTGCTATATTTCAGTGCAGTGTCTGGACACCAAATCTCAGAGAGGCTTTTTCTCTGCAGCTCGCTACTTGGACACCTTCCTATAAATTGATCTGAGCTACTTCTCTTTAAGCAGTTATTGTAATTTTCACCAATACAAATGAAGGACTGTACCCACTCTCTCCTTTCTCAAGTAGTAAAATTCTTCTTATTACTTAAAGTGCGATCTTAAATTTCATCTGTCTTCATGAGCAGAATGAACAATTTTTTTTCAAATTCAGTGTCAACTGCAATTTAACAACCCTCCTAGATATTAAACATATAAGTAAATATTAGTATTGTATGTGAACAAGAATTGTCTCTAATGTGCTCTGGTTGCAAAGACGTGGGAGGACTTCTACCTTGAGCACGAAGATGTGTGAGGGAAATATGAATAGTGTTTACTCAATAATTAATGTTTATGTACTGCTTACACTGTGAAAAGTACTTTACACAAAGTATGTTCTTAAACAAGAAATGTAGTATTGAAGTATATAAGCTGCTAAAATCTTTCTGCTACTAAGAGTTGAAACTAGATTTCAAAATCAGTTCTCTACCTTCAAATTACCTATCACTAAACATATGGTTAAAGCGTTCGCAGAAATGAATTATTTAGCAAAATGCACAGATTTTACCAAAGTCTGTGTTTTTAAAATGTACAACATAATTAGAAAAAAAAAAATAACTGTGAACTCTAACATAATCCTTTCTATGGATCTGGTACTGTTTTAATTGTTTTCCTATTAAGATAATCTTTAAGACAACAAGGTACCATTTTAATGATACTTGCTTTATTAAGATAAAAACTGAAGTACAGAGGGTGTAAATTACCTGTTCAGATCACACAGCTAAGGATTTTAGACCTAGGCTGTAAAGTTAGACAATCTGCCTCTGACAGTTTGCGTCCTGAGATATTGCTCTATTGTGATGAGGTTGCACTGTACCCGTGCGGGGAAGCTGTAAAGAGGATTGTGAAGCTGCCTGGAGCAGGGAACTGAGGACCAAATGGAGGATTTTAGACTTCAAAGTATGGCTTCCTGATTTTGAAATGAAGAGGAAATCTATCACAATGATAAGATACGCTGCGTACTTCAAAATCAAGTCAATATTGTAAAATACTTAAATATTTGAGGAATGTTTTTGTTTTTCTGAAGTATAATACCTAATATAAAGTTTTACCAACTCCTCTTACCTTATGAAAATATCTAGTTTAGTTAATTTAATTATTTCCCGTAAGCAGTTCTCAGTTAGGTGATGATTTAGTCACCTTTGACGCTAATGTTGGAAAAACAATGGGAATCTAGCAATTGTGCATTCTACAAATAATATAGGAGTTAAAATATGATGAGAAATTGTACATTAGCCAATAGGTATTCAGAAATACCTGTTAAGAAGACTACAGCACTCTTATAAGATAAAAAAAATAATCATTCTATTAGGATTATAATGTGTTTCAAAAAATTGTAGACCAGAGTAACACAAAATCGAGAACTACAACCACCAGGCTTAATGCCGCAATTTGTCACTTTTTTATTTTTCTTTCTGGTACCAGGTATTGACCTCACAACCTCATGCTTGCCAAGAAGGTGCTTAAGCCACTAAGCCAAATCCCTTGCCCTATTTTTTGAGACAGGGTCTCACTGTGCAGTTCAGGATGGCCTTAATCTCACTTTGTAGCCCAGGCTGGTCTCAAACTAGTGATGATCCTCCTGCCTCAGTCTCCCAAGTGCTGGGATTACAGGCATGCACTACCACGTCCAGGTTCTCAATTTGTCACTTTAACAAATAATGTAAATTCACAGTGCCTCAGTTTTTATTATTGGCAAAAACAGGCTAATATCTGTAACTCACCTAAGATTTTTGTAAAATTTAATTAAGTAATCATACATATGTTTACATGTATGTGTGCATATAGATACAAGTTCTATACATAAAAATACTACAAGGTTAACCTATAATAGGTTTTAGGGCCAGGAATCAAACAATGGTATACTAACTATCCAAAACTGTGACCACTTTCTAAACGTTATTCATTTTAGTGGTGCTGCAAACTCTCTGTATCTTAAATTTAAAAAGTATGACCACTTAATTACTTAAAGTTAGGTAAACAGCTGTTCACATATATAATTGAAATACATTTATGGCTATAAATAAAACCTATGCTGATAAACATTGAGGCATGATTTCAAATCTTAAATTTGTCCTGTCTTTTATCTGACTAAAATAAGACAGAACCAACAGAATTTCTGAATGTTAGTTTCTGCTTCTGTAAAATAAGCCTTATAATGCTTAGTGCAAAACATTAGGATTACACAACAGATAGCCACCTGAAGCATTTTGAAAAAGCTTTGCAAGCATTGAGTGTGAAATAAATAGTGGATTGCACTCCCCCTGAGGACATTTACAGTACATTCATATTACACTTAGGCTTAATAGTATATAAGTACAATGAATATTATTTTAAAATATTTATGATCTGTTCAATTCAATAAACATTTTGGTACTTTCCTACTATAATTTAGACCCTGTCACTGAATCTTCCCATATTAACTGTTTCCACATTAGAACAACGGAAATGCAAGTATCACAATCATATAATTGATAGCCATGTAAATAAATATGAATTTTATTTTAAATATAGTGATTGTAACCATTAATCTCACAAGTACATAATTAAACTAGAAGACTTTTAGGACTTGCCTTCTTTTGATATATATTCCTGATAAACAGCATTTTAAATTACTTTCATTCTTTTAGGATAATGTGTTCTTAGGAGGCCGAAAGCATTTACTTCATGATTTTTCTCATCCCTTGGTGCAAATGAAGCAGAAATTAACATCAGTAGTTTTATTCTACAACAACTTCTTCAACTTTACTCTGTCTTAGTATGCCAGCCCTTTTTTCTTTTAATATTAGCAGCATCGATCGGTGCCAGAAACCCTAATCTAGAAATAGTGTTAATTAGCAGCTGCTCAGGCAGCAAGGGAGCGTAAAACACTGCGTTTCTTGTTCTCAATACATAACAACAACGCCAAAAACCCACTGAAATTTCAGCATCTGCAGAGATTTTTTCCCAAGACAACAATATAAAAAGTATACCATATTAAAAGCCTGGAAAAGTCATTGAAGATTTTAAATTATCGATGTAATGAGTTATATTATCATATTGAAAAATATGCTCCAGTTAAAGTTCTTTCTCATTATTCATAAGACTAATAGATTTCACATAGTGATAATAACATTAATAAAATAATTACCATGAGAACAGAGCATTGTGCTGGTTTGAGGCCAGTTATTTACAAAGAAATCCATTAGAGGACAATATTCAAATATACTACTTTACCAATGACATTTTGCAATGGCTCATACTATCCTTTATGTTGGCAGTAGTGGTCAAAGCTAAGATCAAATACATAATGAGGTATATAATCATATGATTTCAGTGATTGTGGAAGACAAATAAAGTTATTTACTAAAGTAGGAGAAATGTACCTATTATTTTAATCACTTACAAATCTAAACCAAAGACCTAGTGGTTTCTTAAAACTATTATGAAATCTTCTTACATTTGATATTTTTATACTTTCCTTATCTTTTTTCTTGCAAACCATAGTTTTGAACATTGTCCCAATAAATTTATTTTAAAATATTTCTTGATTGCTTTTGATTCTCTTTCAACAATATGCACAAGGCAGACAGAAAACTATAGACCTAGATGAATTGGGTTGGCCCTTTCAATTGATGAAACTACTTCTCGATGCTTTCAACACTAAATGCTTTACACACTGCAGGTATTTTATTATACTGCTCAAAGAAAGATGTACTACATTTGAGTCTGAGGTACTGAATACAATGCAAATTCTATATTCATAACCTTTTCAGTCAGCTGAAAATTTGAAGATATATTGTTACAAATGTGGTGTATTGGTTACTTTTCTCTTCCATGAGACAAAACACTCAGCACACAAAGTTAAAGGAGAGAAGGTTCATTTAGCTCACAGTTAGCAAAGGTTTCAATTCATGGCAGTGTGGCATTGCACAGGATAAGTAGTTCATGGTAGGCAAATGGCAGCAAAGCAGTAAATCAAAGCAGTAAGCACCACGTGACATGCAATAACTCTGTCATTTCTAGTTTAACCAGGCTACCCACCCTTTGGTGGGTAGCATTCACATGAAGGAGGGGCAGACTTAATCCTAACATTGCAGCATGACTCAATCCCAGCATCACAGACCACCTCTGAGAAGTTCTACCTATGATCGCATGAGGCTTTGGTGAGATATCTAGATACATGCGATAACATTTAGTGAACAGTATAAAATTACAGATCCAAAATTCTGAGGTAAATGAGGAGAATTTATTAATTCAGCCTGTATTTGCTGATTTTACTACACTAACCCCAAGATACAAACCTACCTCTCAATACACAATCTAGATCATTTATGTTAGCCCTCATTCATTCATTCCTTCATTCATTGTTGAAGAGTGACCTAGGGTCATTGCATTGTGCTACATCCCCAATCTTTTTTTTTTTTTTAATTTTTGATTTTGAGACAGCATCTAACAAATTTGCTAAGTTTCCTAGGCTGGGCTCCAACTTGGAAACATTCCACCTCAGTCTCCCAGAGTGCCATGATTATACATGTGGTTTATTAGCTCTCTTTATAATCAAACTGCTTGGTAAAGCTGTTGTTTCCTAAGTGTGTAAAGATTCACTATGCACTGACACCCTCAAAGCAAACAAAGCATATACAATATTAATGTTCATATCAATTCTTTGGAAGTCAGTTATTTATTTATTGAAGAGTTTATAGATTTAAGATAAGGTCTCACTCTGCTGCCCTTGTCTCCAACTCTGTGTACTCAAACTCTGCCTTAGCCTGGAACTATAGGAGTGAACTCTCATGCCCAGTTTTGGGGCACAGTTTTAAAATAGGTCCATCAGTAGCAGAAGAGGGCTAAGCACCATTTCTATAAGGTACTTTGAAATGCACTACTTAAAGCCTAGTAGTCATCATGACTTCTATTTCCAGTTTTATACTAAAAGTAAAGCTGCCAATGGTTCTCTACTCAGGAGGCTTCCACAGTATATGTTAAGCAATATTTTGGCTATTGCTCTCTGATATTCTGCACTATGTTGAAAAAGTTTAATTTTCTTTGTGAAGTCTTCCTTTAACATTAAGCTAGAGAAGTAATGAGATAAAATGGTAATAAAAAAATACTGACTCTGGTTTTAGGAAATAGTGATTGAAATCTATGATCTGAAAATTCCTAGCTTTGTAATCTTGACTCAGTGACATTAACATTTATTGTCTTCAACTCACTGTTCATCAAATGTGAAAAGAAGTGAGTCTCTGCCACATTTCTGCTATTCACTGCAAGGTCTTGGGTTTCGCTCCGACAGTGGCACACAAACAGTTTTAAACGTGTTAAATGTGTGTGCATGGAAGCATAAATCATAATTTCTTGGTGATACATTCCTGATAACTCTGCTTTTGTGCCTCTTCAGAGTACAATGACACTATATAAGTCATTTCCAGGAAGATTTTTACTCTTTACATTACCAAATTGTTGTGCTCTTTCTCCTTTACTTTATTTTTCAATTATACTCATAGTATGTCATTATACTTTGTCTCAAGTGAACACACACCCAAGTTCTCTATCTTTACTGTTTTCACCTGCCTTCGTACCTGACATCCATCACTGTAGATTCAGTGCTATGGAATAAATACTTCAAATTCATTTGATAAGTAAAAGAGATTAATTGATATGTAAAAGGGATTTGATATGCATAAATATTTCATACTAATAATGAACACTTATAAAACAAATTTTTACTATTTTTTAGAAATGTCACATGTCATTCTCTGATGTTCTCATTCTCTCTTCTAGTATGTTGTGATAATGGGATTTATATGCAAGTTAATAAAAGTCCTATTATTCCTGAGAATACCCAAATAGCAAAATCTCTTCACTAAAAGCAACGTATTAATGGAGTCTATTATCACAACAAGACTTTTCTCTGAAAGAGGATCTCTTTAAAAGTAATAAAATTAAGGAAAGTAATGCATTTATCTGCTTCACCTAGGTACCCACAACCTTGAGAGTGGAGTATGGCTTGATTGAATCCTTATTCCTCAGAACCAGACTTTATCAGCTTGTTTTATTTGATCAGTTAGTTGTTAGTTAGTTCATTCAGCACAGTGTGCATTACAGTGTTTACATGCCTCGTGTGAAGTTGGTACAATTGCATAACACAATTCAATTCCTTTTCTCATCCCAGTTTGCTTCCCTCTCCCTGTTCCAATGACACATTGACCCCTTTCCTTTTTTTGTACATTTGCAGTACATAAGGTTTACATTCACTGTGTGGATTTGGCACATGTACATAATACATGATAATTCCTTTTTTCAGCCATTATCCTGTCCCTTCTTTTTCCCTTCTATCCATCTCTTGATCCCCTTCTCCTTTGAGAATGATCTACCTACTTATTTCCAATTATCTGTCATTTATTTTGCTCTTAATTTTTACACTGAGGTTTCTCTTAAGAAAAACCATGTAATATTTAAGCTTGTGTGTCTGATCTATTTCACTTAACATTATGATCTCAAGGTGTTTTCATTTTCTCACAAATGACTCTTTTATCCTTCTTTCTGGCAGGGTAGTACTCCACTGTGCATAAATACTATACTACATTTTCTTTATCCATTCATCAATTGATGGATATATGGACCTCTTCCAGTACTTAGCTATTATGAATTGTGCTGTTATAAACATGTGTATGCGTGCATCTCTGTAATGCCCTTAGCACTTTCAGGAAGATACCTAGAAGGGCAATAGGGGGCCACATAAATTTCTACTTTTAATTTTTTGAGAAATCTCTATACTGATTCGCATAATGGTTGTAATAGTTTACATTCCCTCCAATAGTGTAGGAGGGTTCTTTTTTTCTCATGACCTCACAAACATTTGTCATTATTTTATTTCTTGATGATGGCCTTCTTTCTGAGGGTAAGATGGAATCTCAGTGTGGTCTTAATTAGCATTTCTCTAGTGGACCATAGGCTGTTTTTAAATTATGGATACTTCTTCAAACAGAGCCTACCTTACAGATCAGTGACAAATGCTATAAAGGATACTTAAAAATTCTTCCTTCCTTTCTTGCAATGTTGTGTAGCCTGTAGAGAACAGATTCCAGGGCTGGACTATTATGAGCGCTTCTAAAGGAGCATCCCTTAGAAATGACCGATTGCTCATCCTAAATATCTGTTTTGTGAATTTGAGTGTATTTTTACAAACATCAATACATTCATAAATTCATTTCTTCCCTTTTGACTTTAGTTCTAACTCTTCCCAGAAGAAAATGGGGATTTTTGAGTAACCACAAGTAAACCACATTTAGAGGGTACCAAAATTGTAATTATTCCTTAAATAGGAAAACTCACAAACATCAAGATATACCACATGATAAGACCATCACATAATCGTGTTGTTTAATAATAAATGTGTAAATTCTATAATCCATAATAATTATGATTTATAACAATGTTTAACCCTAATGGATTGCCATTGTATTAGCCTGTCTTCTGAAACTGTTTCAGTAACACTCTGCATGAAGATTAGCAGATGCCAACCAATACTTCCAATTTGCCATTATTTGTGACAAGCAGTATTGTATCAGTAGGGTTTAATGTAGCAAAGCTTACCTGTGGGTAAGTCTCCGATGACTAATGCAGACTGCAGTCTGAGAATCTTGAGAAATACATACTTTATGGCGACTACATTTCGTCTTTAAACATGGATCTTTTGCTGGATCTAAAGCTGAGAGAGAGAGAGAGAATATTAAAATAAATTTTTCATATAGTGGAGGTTTCTAATTTAGTCAAACATAATTTTATCAAGTGATTTTGTAGCATTGAGTTGTACACATATTTCCTGTGTTTCCTCTGTTAGGAGAAACTTCTCATAACTCTGAGAGTAGGTCAACAAATGATGGCAGCTGACTCTTAACTACTGTATTCAGAACTAAAGCACATATACCACTATAATCAAAGTAAGTTAAGAACAGAAATTTTAAAATTAAAACTTGGAAGTAGCTACTGTTATCATAGCAACAAAGGGAAAGGAATAAATTTGGGGTTTGTAACTAAGATTTTATGCCAGTGGTGAGTTACAAAATATATTTCTACTTTCCCTCAATAAATACTGATGGATAAACAAAAATGTTTAAAACCCAAAAAGATGTCTGGGGGTAGATGTCTTTGGATAGCCAAGAAATGTGTACAAATGTAAGTGGAGTTTAGCTGAGTATATCATGGTAAGAACCGAGATGTTGCATTTTCATATTTAATTTGTTTCTGGAAACATCTGTACATTCACTTCTGTAATCAAACTGCCTTGGTACCTGGCAATACAAATACTATCTAATATGCTGACTCTTTTAAAAAATAAAACCTTTATGGATATTCTACACACTATCTTCATTTAATGTTTAAAATCAATGGTTTGTAATATACTTACATTTATGAAAATAGTATAATTTTTACATATTTTATTACCAATTAAAACTAAAATTACTCTGTATTTAGTTCCCTTCTTAATTAGTTCAAGGCAATCATTAACCTAATTTTTCTATATATGGATAAACTTTTGTGGTTATTACATAGAAACTGAATCATAATATATTTATTCTTCTGTCATTGACTTTCATCAGATAGCATAATATTTCTGAGATTTAACTAAGTTGTAGCAAAGGTCACTGCTTCATCCCTTAATACTACTGGATAACATTCTATGGCATGAATATAAAATATTTTCTTTTTCTCTTCACTAGTAGATGGGCATTTGGGTTATTTCAACCTTTTGGTTACTGTGACTAAAGGTTTTCTGTGTTACAATTATTGACTATAATATGATATTTATATTTATATTTTCTTTATCCTTCCATGTTTTGTAAGGCAGTCCACTGAATCCATGCCTTCACTATTATAAATTGCGTCTCATAAACATAGGTCTGCCTTTAGTTTGACAGAGGGTTGATTTTATCTCCTTTGGGTATGTACCCAGAAAAGGGATAGCTGGATTGCATGGTAATTCTCTTTAGTCTTCTAAAGAACCTCCATACTGTTCTCCATGGTGGTTTTACTAATCTAAACTCCCAAAAACAATGTATAAGAGCTCCTATTTTCCTCACATTCTTGCAACTCTTTGTTATGTTTTTGCTGATAGTAGTCATTATTCATGGGATGAGATGATATCTAATCACGAATTTGGTTTATACTTTGAATACACTTAATTTAGGATATTGTTCTTAAAATTTTTTTTATTTTTAAGTAAAACACTATAGTACTTGTAAAATTATCATGGCTTATCCAGGTGCATTTTGTATACAGTGCAATATTTTGATTATTATTCTAATTTCTTTATCTTGCATACTCTACATTAGATAGTTTGTTTTTAAAGTTCCATGAAAGTTCTTTCAATTTTATCTGTTTCAGAAGAGAAATCAGAATTCAAAACCTATATAGTAAGAAGGGAACTACCAAAAGAAATTTAACACATAAAACAGAACTCAGTGGCAAAATTTTGCACACAATTCTAAATAATGCATCAAATAAAAGAATGGCAGTATTTTTCAGTGATAGAAAGATAGAGAAGTATACACATGAAGAATCAGATGCATAGTATTTATAATCAGGAAAAAAATCACTTCTGTGTATGTGATTTTAACCATCTGTATTTTGCTGTAGAACTCTCATCATTGGCAGCTTTAAAACTACAAAACATCACACACTGTAAATACAGATGCTGAAGATTTTACTCATGAAATCATAACAATAACAAATCAGATTCCTCTTGGCTGAAGCCCAGGGATTAGCATCAGTCTGTGGCGTAATGATGCCTGGCATAATTCCATCACTTCCCTCTATTACTATCCTCATTATTTTTGTATTCTTAAATTTAAATTCTCCTATTTTGTTCAGCATTGCTATTTCTAGCTTTCTCTCGAGCATTCAATAAAAGTATCTCTAGTAAGATTTTAGCTGGAACCTTCGATTTAACATGGTCATATTATTTCTTTATCATAATCTTTAATGATCTTTCTGACTTTTGTGACTTGAAATGAATATCTAACAAATGATTTTTCTGTTTGTTTCAGAAAATGCAGTGTGTATTTTACAAAATGCTTTGTAATTAAAACTTTGAGTTTCATTGCATCTGTGATGTAGTATTTCCATTCCTCCTTTGCCTCAACACTTGCTTTTAATCTAGAGTCACTGTTTACTGACAAACCAGAGAAACTGGGAAGAATCAAGCCTGGCCCAGAGGCTCCTGGTGGAATTCGCTAAGCCAGGAAGGGTGAAAACAGAGAACAACTGTGAGAGAAAGGTGGTACGTTAGTAAGAAAAATCCAGTTCCAGAGGAAGAGTCCCATCTTAAAAAGGGAATACAAGGAAAGACGCAGAAGAGATGCTAAGCCAGAACCACAAACATGGACCATGCAATTTATACAATTTTATTTTTTGATTGTTTGGATTCAGGATTACAGTCAAGGAGACTTTATCACTGAGCTACACCCTCAACCCTGAAATCCTGATATATAGTTAGGAACTGAAGTTTAAGTGGAGCAGCATTCTCATTGGTATTCATGTTTAGTGCATGTGGTCTCCTGAAAAGAAATTCTTAAAAATGGCATCTAAGAATAACAATACATATTAATTTTTGTGTTGAGAACTGAAGCAAATTTTAAAAGGAGAGGCTGGGACTCCTAATATGAAAATTCATTTCTGGGCTTTAAAAATATTTGTCTACATGAAGGCCAGATTATCAGAAAATAAATGCTAAATGCTTTACATTAAAGCACTTTTAGATCATGCTAAATACATGAGATGTGAATGAAAATATGATGAATGTTTAAATTTAAAAATTAATTACAGTAAAAGACACATTGACATTAATCCCCTCAAAATAACCCCCCTCTCTTCAAACCTACTTATCCCATTGCTCTTGCAACTTTTGGAAGGAACCCTGGAAATTCTGTTTCATAAGGTTCCTTTGTTGCAGTCATGTCAGATTCATTTTCTAACCAATTTAAAATGTTTACTAACCAGGTGATTTTGATTTTGGGATGAGCCAAAGTCACATGGTTCCAGGTCTGGTGAATTAATTGATGACAGAACACCATAATATTCTGTACGTTTGATTTTCTGTTGGATGGCACTGGACCACAGCATTCACGATGTTTTGGTCACATTTTATAAAGACCCTTTCAAAAGAGGGCTTCCAGACTTGCTTCAGAAAGTAGCAAGAACAATCGAGTGTGTTTGAAATGGGGGGAGGTATTGAGGCAGATTACGGCAATGTATCTTTTACTGTAATTTTTAAAAAATTTACTGTATATTTTGATCACACCTAATATATAGTGATACATGAATTAATGATGAACAAGTAGTCCTGGCTTAGCCATTTTCAGAGAAAATGTATTTTAGATGCTTGAGAAATATAATAGAAATTTTGCTAATACAAGCAAGTAATCTCTAACCAGTTGAGACCATTAATAAATTAAAGAAATTGTATTAGATGATCTCTAAAACTGCATTTTTAGAAGTGCATTTTTTTATTTTAAAGAGAAAAACTGATAAAAACAGTGATACAGAATTTCATAACAATATAATAGGAAATTAACAACAGTTAATATATTGCGTACTGTTATCTTCAGAGTAGTTGCTCAGCTTACAAGACATAGGCATGCAAAATGATCAAACAATATAAGCACAAACCATTCTCTTCAATGGACTAAAAGGAATTAGTATAATTATCTTAGCTATCTTGTATATATACATTTTTTTTCTTTTCCCTTCCAAAAGTCCATTATTGTAGTTAGTTTACAGTATTGCCACCAGATCTCTCATATGAATCTAATCCTTTTTATAGGAAGACAAATGTGTAAGTTCTAATTAGAATACAGCACTGTGTGGAAATTTTATATACACATATATGTATTTGTATGTGTGTGTGTGAATATATCATGCATACACACATACTCAGGGAGGTGAGGCTATTATACAATGCTGAATAGGAGATAACTTATGTATGAGTGAAAACTTAGCTTTTGAAAGCAATACAGGAAGGATCGAGTCAGCCAAATGAAACAAGACTCCAATACAAGGGCACAGGATAAATAGCCAAACAGTACAATAGAATGCCCTATTTACAGAATTGAAAAACAGGATCAATGAAGTGCAAAATGTGAAGGTTGCCTGTCAGCACCGTAAGAAAACTGCAGGGGGAGAGAGGTCTGTCTTTTAGAGTTTTACTCAATATGTACTGCCAAATCATTTCCTGATTCTAGTTAGGATGATGTCATAAACATATTTCAATGGAAGAAAGAGCACATAAAAATCTGGAAACACCCTGAAGAATATATGAATAAGATAGGGAAACTGCCCAGGAGAAAACAGGTAAGTATCTAAACTACAGGGATGATTTGTGAAGACAGAAGAAATATATCTCGAAGGCAAAGTATAGATTCAATAGGACCAATTATTAAGTATGATGAGAAAGCTAGACAGATATAGAAGAAATGGTGATTGGTGATACTGTTACAGGAAAACTGAGTTAGGCAAAATATTATAGGCAGTCAGACAGGGCTAGGCCCTCAGAGAAACCAGTGCAGAAGTCCAGATACCTTGTAACCACTGAGGAGACAGGCACCTGCTGCTGTGGGCCAGATAACAAGACAAAAAGCAGAACAAATACAACTGCATCCTAAGGGTCAACAGTCCAAATAGTTCTCTACCACCCTGAGGAAGTCAGGAGTCAGCATCTCTAACCCCTACAGGAAGAGTCACTGCTGTTAAGCATCCCCACTTACTACATGACTCCTTTCCTCATTTGTCCTTGATTTAATCAATTTTACCTGAGCAGTTGGTCTTATTGGTTAACTGCAGTTATGTCCCACCTTATGCCTACCTTGCAGGTTCCCATTTTCCCCGCCTTGGACCCATCTAACCTCATGGTTTTACTGTATAAAAGTCCCTAAAAAATGACAGAGTCCTGGGCAACCCGCTCAGGCCGCCTTCTGTCCCTCAGACAGAAGCTTTCTTTCTCTCAATAAATATATTCTGCTCTTACCCTCCATTGTTCCTAAAATTCATTCTTCGATTTTAGAGAACACGAACTCGCGCCAGACATATAGTAGGTTGGGAGTTTCATTCCCCCATATCATTTGGAGGTCTGGGATCATTTTTCCTATATCAATACCACCAAACAGGAAATAGGAAATGTTGATAGTAGGGCAAAAGGAAATGTAGTAAATTCAGTTGTTAGTATAATAATGAAATATTTGTGGTGACATCTGGATTGGAATACTCGCAGCCACCTGGTATTTGCACCTATTCATTCTAGTGGTCACCTTTAAAGAATATAAAACAAAATCATAATCAGTCTTGGGATCTAATTAGATTCGAATTTACGACCTTATAAAGATGGACTGAGTATTTTTACAGCCAACTCTCCTCTGCCCTTCCCAAAACTAATAAGACAACATAGGCAGCATCTCCTAGATTGTTCTCATCCTGTGAATAGAATAATGAATGACAATTTTCTTGGATTCATCAGCTTCTTCATTTCCTCAATACCCCAAGAGTAGGGATATAGAAATCATAATAAATCTCATACTCACAATGTTTTTTATTCCTTGTGTAAATCACTTACATCAATACATAAATGATAGGAAATCTTTAGAACTTAGAAATTCATTGTCAAAAAAGGAAGAAAAGAAGGAAGGAAGGAAAAAAAGAAAGAAAGAAAGAAAGAAAGAAAGAAAGAAAGAAAGAAAGAAAGAAAGAAAGAAAGAAAAACAATATCCTTAGCACTACTGAAATGAAATCCCAAACACCAAAAATTCTGATGATGGAGCATTTGTATGTTTGTTTCTTTGCTTTTTGGGGGCAGTGGGGTTGGGCAAGCAGGAATGTATATATTTTGAATAAATTCATTTGATAGAGAAAATAATGTTGCAAGTTCACGTAAGTCAGTTTATGGTCTTAGACCAAATTTAGTGTTTTACTTCAGAAGGATTGTTCTATGTTATCAAAGTTCATATGCTACAGCATTTTCACTTTTTAAACAAAATATGCATAGTTCTGTTGCAAGTCATATCGCCTATTGATAATGTGAAATTTTCAGTGTTCTAAAACTAGTAGAACTAGAACTCAAATTCAAGTGATTGAACCAAATTTATTTATTTATTTATTGGTATCTGGAGTCAAACTCACGACCTCATGCTTGCCAGGCAGGCACTGTTCCTCTGTGCTATACCTCTGGCCCTGGACCACGTTTAAAGGATTTGCTGCTAAAGAATTCTGCAGCCTTGTTTTCAGAAAAGATTAGCATTAGTTATAAAAATGGTCTGTGATTTTTTTTCTTTATTTTTGGCCTGTGATTTTTTTTTACTTTAATATTCTCCACTAAGTTTAAAGTTTTGCTGAAATCATATCATTGTGCACTATTCAGTAATATAAAAAAAATTTAGGCAATGAAATTAAATTTTACCTCAGTTTCTCAGTCTAACTTTCATTCTAAAAGTCTACTCTTAGGGTTTCTTGTGTTTTATTTTCTCTCATGGGTTAGCTCCATGCACAATTACTTGGCACAGAACACCTTCTTCTGATGATTTCCACCTTAGACGTCACTCTGCAGAAGCACCAGCTCATGTATTTATTCTGCTCTTTTACACTTGTTATTAAAATATTATTTTAAAGCAAAATGCAGATCTGTGGAAATTCCTTGTTATACCTGTTCACTAAGTTTTAGGATTTTTTTTTCCTTTTTTTTTTTTTTTTTTTTTTTTTGCGGCACTGAACCTCTCTCAGTCTCAGCCTCTCCTAACTCAATACTCCGATGCTCGACCTTTCTCCCTCACTCCAGCATAGCCCCAAAACAAGTGCTTTGGTAGATTTGCGTAAGACTTCCTACATAGATTCCTTTCCATGAAGATGTACTTGCACACTGTTGTCACTAGAATTCTTTAATATGTTCTCAATCAGCACCGTTTTCTTCCAAATAGTGTGGATACTTCTATATTTACACTGTACCATGTAATTTCCAGTTCTCAGTGACTCAAGGATTTAGTGGAGATTAAGGAAACTTCAGTAACACAGCTTTTGGCCCCATTCCTGGGCAACTAACCAATACACAAAATGCCATTTTAGCACCAGGTCAGTTGCTTACTGTAATCCTCATAAAAGCTGAAAACAATTGCCTATCAAGAGGTTAATTACGTGTTTTATAAAAGAAGGGCATGCCCTTATGGAAACCTAAAATTCCCATTAGTAAAGCTTTAGAAAATTCTTTTCTCCTTCTGCCCTAACACAAGTATGCCCAGGTTCTAGAAAGTTAAAATAGAAAAGTTTAACTTTTAGGAGAAAATACAGTGTGAAAGGAACCCTCTAAGGGCTCACTGACACTGCTCTTGTTAACAGCTCTTCCTCCTCTGTGAAGGTGAACACGACAGGGTATTAGTGAATATTAGCATTTGCCAAACTGTACTGACTGCAATGTAAGGCCCAGTAAACATCAATCTAATATACACAATTCACAATTTTACTTTGCAGTAAGTGAATCTGTAAAAGAAATACACTTTTTGGTAAACATTTCTAGGGGTTAAATAGGAAAAGTAAAGACATAATTCAATGGCTCAAAGAGAAGTTATTGCTGTTAATAATGGGATCAAAGTTAATGCAAATTGAGAAAGTTGTGAGATTGAGACACACTTAGTAAAGTGTTTGAAATACACCGTATGTATGCCTGAGTAGTTGCAAGGATCCATTAAAATTATAATGGTAAGCTTGTTGAATATCTAAAAAGGATTTCTTATGTACCAATATGCAAGTTAAAAATAAACATTTTTAGATTGCTTACTTTTATAAATGTAATAGATAATTAATAATGGCAGATTATTGCCCTACTGTAAGCATTTCATACCATTATAAGTACAAATATATATTTCTATAATCATTTTTTCAAATAGTAAGATTAAGAAGTACTAGAATACCTACAGTTTCTATTCAAATGTTTTAAATATATTTTTAGAGGTAATATTAGCATGAAGCCAAAAAATTGTAGCAAAAGTCTATGAAGTAGAAAATCAGACTGTACAAAACATATTTTTTTTTTACTATATTGTGATGTTACACAGTTCAAATTTTAAAGTAGTTTCTCTTTAAAATTAATTATTTTAATTTCATTTATTTCTCTAACCAAGTAAATTGAATTTATGTGCTAACTGTCCTTTCCAAATATCTTTTGTTCTTCCTTCTTTTATATAACAAAAGAATTCGCATGTTTACTCAGAAACTATTCTATAATTTAATCATGGCTCTTCCAAATCTACCACAAGAGCAAATGAAATAAAACAAAAAATAATGATACACAATGAAAACAGCATAAGTTTTTAATTAAGTAAACTATCTAAATGCCAGCTAGAGCTGGGCGTGGTGGCACACACCTTTAATCCCAGCACTCAGGAGGCTGAGGCAGGAGGATCATTGTGAGTTTGAGACCAGTCTGGGCTACAAAGTGTGTTCAAGGCCAGACTGAACTGCATAGTGAGACCCTGTCTCAAAAAATAGAGCTGGGGATTTAGCTCAGTGGCATAAGCATCTGCCTGGTAGGCCCAAGGTGGTGAGTTTGATCCCCAGTACCAAAATAAATAAATAAATAAATAAATAAATGTCGGTGAGGAGTTGGTCATTTTAGTCTATGCTTAGGGGCATTTTAAGTTCCACCAGGTAATGCAAAGATGGGAACCGGATTCAATATCTCTATGTCAGCTTCAATTCCTAAAGACTTTCTTCATTAATTCAGTTGAAAGTCCTAGAAACTAGCCAAAACAAAAAGAAAATTATAAGTGTTGGTCCAGTAACTTAGTTATTCCAAAGGCTATCCAAACAGTTCAGTGGTAGGGTGCCTGTGAAGCATTTGCAATGCCCTAGGTTAAATTTCCAGCAATGCGCATGCAAAAAAAATTATATATATATATATATATATAAAAATTTGTAAAGTAATATATATAATATATATATATATATATATTTTTGTTTTTACTTTCTCTTTTCTAATTCTGAGGATCAAATTCAGGGCAACATGGATGGTTCTCGAGTGCTGCACTACTGAGGTACAGTTTCAGATCTTTTTTATTTTTTTTAAACAGAATTTTGCTAAATTATCCAGCATGGTTTAAACTTGTGATCCTTTTGTCTCCAGGAGCTAAACACAAGTGTGTTCCGTGTGTAAAGTGACTTCTTCTTACTTTATAGTCATCATTGTTCCCACAACTAAATATTCCTAAAGCTGCCTTTTGTATTACCAGCCCAAACTTCAATGGTTGAAATAATTTTTTTTCATTACAGATAATGACAAAAAGAAGGCTTTCAAGTCAATAATGGCTAAGTACAGTTTTAAATACTATGTCATTTCCATTAATGATTTGCATATGACTTACAAATACCGAGTTTTGAGTTTAAAGACACATTTTAAAAAAATGAAATGACCCTATCAGTATCAGTTTATTAGTAAGTACAATTTCTAATAAATAAATATTTGAAAACCTACAGCTTTCAGTGAATTAAGTCTCTTTTGTACAATGTTATTCATGAAAATAATCACAACCCTATTTAATTAATTAATTATGTTTATTAGTACAGGAAATAACACTCTTTACAATAATATCAAAACAAATGAAATACTTAGGAATATATCTAACAAAGGAAGTAAAAGCTCTTTACATTGAAAACTATAGTGCTCTGAAAAAGGAGATCAAAGAGGCTATCAGAAAATGGAAAGATATCCCTTGCTCATGGATAGGAAAAATCAACATTGTGAAAATTGTCATACTCCCAAAACTGTTACACAGATTTAATGCAATTCTGATCAAAATACCATTAGCATTCCTCACAGAATTAGAGAAAACAATCCTAAAATTCATTTGGGACCAAAAGAGATCTAGAATAGCAAAAGCAACACTGGGCAACAATAGAAAGGCAGGGGGCATTGCAATCCTTGACTTGGAATTATATTACAAAGCTACCATGAAAAGTCACTGCAAGTTATTGGCAAAACAACAACAACAACAACAGACCTAGGGTTCAATGGAACAGATTACAAACTGCAGAAACAACTCCAAACACACTTGGTCACCTGATCTTTAACAAAAGAGTCAAATACATTCACTGGAAGAAGGATAGCCACTTTAATAAATGGTGCTGGAAAAACTGGTTTTCTACATGACAGAGACTAAAAGTAGACATATGGCTAACACCTTGCACTGAAGTAAAACCAAAATGGATCAAAGATCTAAATGTCAAAACAGAAACTCTTTAAATTTAGCCAGTAAGAAGTTCACAACCAAACGTGCTGTTTGCTTTTCTCAATATAACCTTACCATGAGTATTTTCATGATGACATTCTCAGTTCTTATTTTATATTTGTCTTATTCTCTTTTCCCATCATTTCTTGATTTTAATGTCTCACCAATGTGCATTTTAAATAAAAATTATAGTCAATTCTTCACTTAGTCTTTAAAAGATCTGTTTATTTCATTGAGTGGCAATTTTCAAGGTTGGGATAAATAGTTAATGAACGAAAAAAACTAGACAATTTCTTTTCAATTTAATTTGGTGATTAATTATGTGGGGCTTCCTTTAATAATTAAAATGAAAATCCAAAAGAAAACTGCATAAGATCAAGAGTGTCAGTGAACAGAGGAAGGAGTTGATATGTAATTAACTGCAAGAGAAGCAGCCAAGTGTTCAAAATCGTTGACACCATACAAATTCATATGACTTTACTCATATAATCAGAAAAATACAAGCATAAACCAACTTACCTTAACATTTTGTATGTAATATTAAAAAGTTTTGTGTTGAGCAAATGTTATAGCATGAATGTTGGGAAACATACTTGTTTGAATTTTATGAGAGAGCTCTTTATCAGTCACAAATGAAAAAAAAAAAAACAGAAAAAGAAGACTAACTTTGACATTCACGGTGATTTGAGAGCAAATAATCTGTAAAATTAACAGTTACACAATTTTGGAAAAAATTTCAACATCACTAATTAGTGACATCAAAATACATATCTGCCTTGCATTTGCTAAAATGTCCCTTTAATCATAATTGCGTGCACTCACGTAACATGAAGGCTGGTAAATGCAACAATAAAGTTGTTCAACAATGAAGTATTAAATATGTTTTAGTTCTTCTCACAAGAGTTGATTTGACTATGACTTCATACTTTAGATAGAAAGGAAGAAGAAGTTGTCTAGAGAATTTTTAAACTTGCCAGATGTTATAATGAAAGGCTGTGCAAGTGAGCAGCATAGAAAAGAGAGCTAATGCTTGATAGTTAATTAGACTTCTGACAGCCAATTTTGTGGTGCTAAATGTGATTAAATGTAGCTGTGTGTCATTGGAGTGACTTTCTTAGTTTCAGACCTTAATATTGCTTCAGTTATATAAAACCCACCCACTCTAAAATTTAGTGTTCATCACAAATGTTAAACTCAGAGATCCACCAGATTAGGACGTAATTGCTTGGCTCACTTATTTTTTGATAAATAATTATCAAAGGATCATGTTTCTATCAACAATATCCCATCTACAGAAATCCTTTTATGCAACTGATTCCTGTATGGGCAAATCAAAGATTATGAAAATTCAAAACGTTTTTCCAAGGTAGAATTTTAGCTACTGTTGTTATACTTTCAAGGATTGATGAAAATTTTAAAATACCATTCTCTTTAATTCTCTATCATTGTTTCTCTTGGTCTATATATCATGTTGTCTTCTTAAAGTTGTAAGTGCTAATAGATTCTCTGTTATAAAACAGAATCCGTCGCCAAATTGATCATGTGTAAGTCTACTTTCTAATCTAGTATGCAAAATATAAAGATACTGATGCCAATCAGCCATCATATCTGTTAATAATGTAGATTTTCTTTACAGCATAAGAGTAAAAATTAATTTATGTTCTTCCTAAAAATCTTTCAAATAGAATCAGCGTGAAAAATCCATTTAATGTAACAATTCTGGCTTTGACTTAATGGACTGATGTTTACCAGTAACTCTGTGATGATGCTTCCAAGTAATCTATATATTAGTATTTCAACTGAATACCCATTATATATGAATTAATTGAATGACATAAAATTACAAATTCTATAAATGTGCAATTAATATTGTGAGGTATTATCTAAAAACATCTAAATATGTTTAAAACTTCACAGTGTATTGAAAAGATGTTCATATCATTTTGCAATAATGTATGTTAAGTGCCTAAAATATTTCCAAGTACATAAGAAGCATTAAATTTGGCTAATATCATTAACATTTTCATTAACAGCTTTTTTTATTTTATGGAAAAAAATTGCAAAACAAAATAGGAGCTTAACAATAGTTAATACGTTGTGTATTGCTATCTTTAAAGCAGTTACTCAGAGTACAAGATATGGGTATCAAAAATTCTCCAAACAATATTAGCACAAAACTTTCTTTTCAATGAACTAAGAAAAATTAGTAGTATAACTATCTTGTAATTTTCCCCTTTTACTTCCTTACTTTCCTCTTTCCCCCACCCTAGTTCTTTTTTTTTTTTTTTTGAAAAATTTCTTCCCATTTCACAATATATATTGTACATCTTGGTCCTTATATGCTTTTTCTCTTTCTTACACCAAGGAGACGATTATGATCTTTACACATGTGAGTCTGATTTATTTCACTTACGAGTGCGGTCTCAAGTTGTATTCATTTACCTATAAAAGTCTCAAGTTCATTCTTCTTTATGGCCAAGGAGTATTCAATTGTATAAGAAAACCACATCCTTTTTATCCATTCCTTGGTCGATGGGCATTTGAGTTGTTTCCAAAATGCAGCTTTTACAAACTCTGCTGGCATAAATGCAGGTGCACATACATTTCTATGGTATGTTTTTAAGTGTTCTCAGAAAATACCCAGAACGGGAATAGTTGAGTTAAATAGGACCTCTAATCCTAGTTTTTAAAGAAATTTCCACACTGGTTTCCACACTGTTTGCACCAGTTTACACTCCTACCAACTGTAGAGAAGTGTTCCTTTTTCGCCACAGTCCCTCCAGAAATAGTAATTGGTTGATCCTCCATTGATAGGAAAACTGATTTTTACTGTCTAAATATTCATAGTGGAATTTCTTTGGGAGGTAGATACTGCAAACTTTAGACAAAATTCGTTTGGTGGAATTAGGAGTTACCAAAAAAAAAGCAAGTTGTATTATGTACATGTACCCACTTCCCAAGATGATTGCAAAGGGAACACACTGCAAACATCTAGTAAGAATATAACTAAGAAACAATAAGAACAAGATAGAGAATACCAAGATGGAACTCATTCTTCCAAAAGAGCATTCAAATAATTTTAACGAGGTCTATAACAGATACAAATTTTAAAACTAGAATCTAAATACTGGAAATATGCAAAGATATTTCATAGAAACACAGACTTTTAATACTAAGACTGTTTCAGAAAACCAATAATAATACTGGGTAAAGTAAGGAGTTAATAGAATTTTTATACCTAAAAATCCCATTAATATATAGAGAATGTATTTTATGACTTAAAGTTTCTTAAGTGTTTTTCAAGTATTTTTTGTCTGCCAAGATTGACATTGTTTAAACAAAACTGTAACTGCAGCAGTAAAATACGAACTTAGTAAAAAGAATAACCATAATTATCCTTGCAGGTAAGGAAGTCATATGTAGTTCTCTAAGCCTTCAGTTTGTCATTTCCAATTAATATCATGGCCTACAAACAACAATTCTTTGCAAAACAACCATCTGACTGTTGTTAAATGAAGCTTTCATTGACTGCCACCTACTTAGGTGTGATTAAATTAAAACCCTAAGTGATTCCAGAAACTAAATCAAATGACCTCACATTTTCTGATGCTCATAGCCCTTTCAGTCAGTTTATTTAGTTAGGCATCTAATCTGCAATTTAACTTGATGTATATGAAATTTTCTAATTGCTGTTTATTAAGGTACTGCCTATTTAGTGCTGATCTATCAAATTAATGATTTGTCATATCTGGCAAGCTAATATCACAAAGTCCCTAATTTACACATCTAAAGGTATTGTGAATTTTTGTTAGCTAACTAACTCATTCAAATATTCAAAAAGAATTTGCAGTTACTTTCTTGGAATTGTAGATAGACAATCCAATAAGACCAAATTTATTCTAAGTCTTTAGAATTAAAATACATGGCTCCATGAAAATCAAATATGATAAAAGAAACACAGAAAAATAATCCAGATTATTAGCTCTGTAATTAAATTGTGATCTTACAGTAGAAACTAATTTTTCTTGCTGAGCTACTGAAAAATTTAAAAATATGTAAAATAACAACATACCATACACTGATAGTGAAAATGAAATATGAATTTCAGTTTCAGTTTAATGCAGGCTGATCATGGGAATATACAGTTAAAAAGGATACACTGTTGCTGTACACCAACATGTTCAAGTTGTAAACTAATATGACAAAATATTTTGAAAATTATTTTCCTTATATGATGACCTTTTAGGATATAAAGCTTTCACTCTGTAGCATCTAGTTTTTCCATGAAGCAATTGGAATATGTTGCAGTGAGATGGAGAAAAGAATATTCCCACTTCCACTCTGCAATTTTATTTTGAAATACATAGCTTTGGGGACATGTTCTTCAGATTTTAGTTACAAAACTGTTGACACTGCTTAACCTATAAGAGCCAGGATGAAAAAGTAAAATCATAGGATTATTCTGTGCTGTAAAATAAATCTTTTAGAATAATATGAAAAGTCACAGGTATGAAATGAGTGGAATAAACAAAGAACTTTTCCATTTTCCATCTGTCTGAGAGTAGATGAGGGTGAAAAAAGAAGGAAGAAAAACATGAGGCAAAAAAGCAAGTGCATCCTACTCCATATCTCTCCTTGGATATTAAACAAAACTTTTGGACAATGCTCAGAGAAAACAAAACAAAATGAAGCAAAACAAAACAACACAACAGTGGATAAATGACTCCTGCATCACTGTTTGGACAGGCACACAGAGGGCACCTCACAGACTGTCCTGTAACACTGACAGATACATCTAAGCCAGCTTGCTGAGATAGCTACTCAGTCTGAAGCTGCCATATACTTGGACTTTTATAGCCACCCTTAGTTCTTATGCAGCATCGTCACTCATTTAAGAGCCACCAAAGCTTGACACAGGTAGGGTAAACCTGCCACCAAACCATGAGTATGACCAGATGGGTGGATAGAGGCTAGCATAGATAATCATCATTTAGTTCCCAACAAGGCTAAACTCATCCTTCGGCTGCCCTGCCTACCACTTAATCAGACAGGTGCTATCCTGGAAACAGAAAAATTCTTGATTTCTCCCACTTAGCATCCTTCACCACCTACTGTTTCTGACTCTTCCAGCTACTGGTCCATAATGAAAAACCTGTTGGAAAGGATACAGGTATTCTGGTATCTGTGTACTTAGAGCACTGTGTTGGTTACTTGTCACTCGTTGCTGAGACAAAATACCTGACGCCCAAAATTAGGGAAGGAAAGGTTTATTTATCTTACGATTTTTGGAGGTTTTAGTCCATAATCAGCTGCCTTCAAGGCTGTGTGGCATGGTACAGGGGCAACACTTCAAGAGAGTATCAGCAAAAACAGCCAAAGCAAAAAGCAGGTCAAGAGTAAGCCTCTTTTCCTGCCTTATATTGTACACAGAACACCCCTTCCCTCCAGGGTGGGTGTAGCTTCACAAATATCCTTGCCTTCCTTTGCAGGGGATGAGGCTATTTACAAAGTAAGAACCTTGGCTCCCTGCTGAGTCTCTCAGTCAAACTTCTGACCTCAAATTGACACAATGAACAGGTAACTGCTTGTGCTCTACACCGCAGGATGTAGAGCTGCTGAGTTACTTAATTAAGCTTCTAGACTTCTCAAATTGACACAATGTATAAACCATAACAAGCACTATGTATGTGCATTGGCTTATGGAGATTCTTCTGTGAGGTATATCTGGTTGCACTACCCTAAATGTGGTCATTGTTCCCTTGGCTAGGCATTTTTTTCTACTAGCCAGTCGCTGAGAATTCAGAACCCATCATCTCACTATCAGTTGGCTTACCATCTCTCCTCCACTTCCAGCTGGTACTTCTGATATAACTGTCTGTTGACTTCTATCAGGCAGCATCCAGAAAATGCAATCATTAGTCCTAACTTTGATGGAAGACTTTTTTCTTTCTTAATAGGGTGAACTCAATTTTACTTTGATACAAAAATGTCAGTAAATTCTCTGGGCTTTTAAAGGGCTATCTATGAAACTGTGCTTATCTTTCAGAGGTAGGACTTTAAAGTATTATTTTCCTGGATGAGTGATATGTATCATAAAATGTCTTCCTCTGGCTGATTGGGGATTTGGAAAAGAATACCATTAGAAAGCAGGTCAGTGGGAGAAACACTGGTATCATTCTCCAGGAATGAACAGTGTGAATAGATCATAGACAGACTTTTTTTTCTGCTGACCAAATTAGCCATCCTCTTTACTTGTGCTTCCTGGTCACTCTCTAACCTTTGTTTGGTATGAACAATTCTTTTGCCACTAAATTATTCTCCCTGACTATTTCTAGAAGGTTTCATTCTGGAATCAAGCTTTGAGCCCCTACATTAAATCTACAAAATTAGCTATCTCTAGCCCATATGGATGAACTTAACAGAGTCTTACGCAAATCAAAAGGATACAAATGCAATGCATCTGTGGTCTTGACTAAACAAAGGCTGGATGACACTTCATTAAAGTTTAATGTAATGATATTTGAATGCATATTTGACTTGGAAACAGTATGCATATCAATATTCACAAAATTATTGACATTAAAGCTGTGAGCAATGAAGGCAGGCGTGTGGCCTCAGTGACAGAGACAAAACTAAGAACCTCAGAGCAAGTGTATTACACTAAACCAGTGTACACAGTGTGTACCAGATATCTTTGAAAACCATATGTGAGTACATTTTTAAATTATAGTTTCCTTGTTAGTCTTATTTATACTAAGACACAGAAACAATCCGTTAATGTTGAATACATGTGGAACCTGTGTCAGTTGCATGCAGTAGGGAAGCAAGAACCCTCAGGGTAATCTGTTGACAAGAATCTGAGAATTTCAATAGAACTTAGTACTTGAATTTCTGAGCTGTCATATACGGCAGATTATTAACCCACAAGAAATTCTTCATACTAGAGTTTTACATATCTTTGCAAAAATCATACACAAAGCCTTGAAGAAACTCTTAGAGTAGCAATACAAAGGCGAAAAAAATGTGGGAATTTTCTTGCTTGCTGAAAATTCTCCCCAAGACAAAGCACATTATGGTCAGAGAGATCCCTTTGCAAACAAAAACATTTGATTATAGCTTTGAACAATTCTAACAAGCATCTTAAAAACACTGCAAATATCTGTCATTATAAAGTACCAATATAATTACTAAATTATGAACCCAACTGTTTGCTATTTCTGTTTACTATTATTAATTTGTATCACTACTGTTGTTGAAGACAAAATACAAAGGGGTTAAAATATACAAATTTCTCTAAGCTAATTGTTGAAGTAAAAATTGCTAAAGAGCTTACAATGATATAAATTACATATCTGCATATTGCACACATTTTAACAGTTATTCATATTGTCTGTTAATTCAAATTATTTGTCCTTATTTAAAAATATTTAACATTAATTGAGAAATAAAATATCATACTTAAACTTTTCTTACAAGTTTTCTGGCTTTGAGTACACCTTGCCATCCAAAATATAATGTTGTGAGCTGAAAAGATTCAGAGAAGAACTTATATGACACGAATTCTGCAGAATTTTCTCGGCTTCTACCATAGAATTTTCTTTTTCAGACTCTAATCAGATGATAAAATCCAAAAACCTTCTTTTTATGTTCTCTCTGCCTAGAATTTGTCCACCTCCTCACCTTAAATCTAATCTTGACATGTTTTTAAAATGTCATTCATCAGAGAATTCTTCAACTCCTTCAGATTAGATCTGGTTTCCTTCTTATATAACCACATAACACTGAACAATTCCTTCACACCACTTTCCAAAATTTGAAACCTTTTCTGCTTGTTCTGTAATGTTACTGATTGATACACTTTAAATTTTCATTCCAAATTTAGAGTTTTCATCAATTTTTTTCATTATTTCTTTCAGAATCTGTCATGTTGAAATACAGATTGTTGTTTGGCACACGCGACTTCAAAATATTTACCTTACTTTTTTAAAAAAGATTACTGTCATTGCAGAGTCATCCCTCCCTTATAAAAATATTGTGTTGTTTTAGTTATTTCATTTTAAAACATGTACCTCACTTTGGTTTTTATTTTCTTCCATGTAACAGCTGGATTGCATACTTTTATATTGACTGTGAGTACCGCATGTTCCAAAATGTGCATACATATATAGTATTGAAACAAAACATAAAAGAAACTTAAACAAAGTTATTTTTCTTAACATAAAACTTTAAGGTATGTGAAGAAACTTTAAGCTTTGCAGACAAATATGGTACAACATGATGTTGCTGACTCAAGGGATGACTCTTGTTTGTTTTGCCATGCTTGGCACTGGTCTTACCATTCATGATCCGTGACAACTGCTTTTTCTACGTGCATATAATTTCACAAAGTTCTGTGTGATATTCTCAGGAGTGTTCTACATGGCCAGAGCTTACTCATACAGCCATACACAGGTAACAAGAGGGCTAAAAATTTCAGACTTTAGCTTGGATAACCGTTCACCCTGCAAGAATTTAATGTTCTGAAAATAAAAGGACTAAAACATTAGGGAAGACATCACTGAGAACCTGCCAGGAAACACTAGATAGCCAATATAGTCTTTTGAGTAGTAACGCTTTACTCTTCAGAAGTTTGGTTTATGCTAATAATACCTCATATTTTCCTCATTTTTTCTTTCAAAGTGGAGGAACTAGAAATCGCTAATCATTTACCAGGTATTGCCCACATCAAATCCATTATTTTCTAATATTTTGCTGAAAAAATATTCTTATAAAATTAGTTTCTGGTATTTTATTCTAATATTCATAATTAGCTAAATTAAAACATATTTTAGACATTTTGACCAAATTTATTACTGTTTTTTGTAGCTTACTCTATCCTTTACTTTTATTTTAATCTTCCTTTGAAATGTATTCTTCAGTAATTCTTTTGGAGGGGCCTGAGGGTGAAAAAGCCCTTCTCGTTCATCTATATTCGTTATTATTTTCCATCATAATTTAACTGAGTATAGGATTTTGGCGTTGAATTTATTTCTCTTCAATTTTGAAGATACGATTCCATTTTCATCCATATTTATAGTGAGTGGTAAGGTGTCTCTCACGAGTGTAATTGTTTCTCCCTTGAGTCAATCCCTGTTCTCTCTGACACATCCATTTTTTCTTTGCATTTGTATTCTTCAATAAGATACAGGTTTAATTATTTAAATTCTCTGTGATAATTATTTCACACATATTTTATGTGCCACTTTTCATATGTGAAAAATCTCAATGATTGCAGTACATTTTTAAATACTGTCATTTTTCTTTCCTGCCTTAGCTTCATTACAATTTCTGGAATTCATGTTAAACATATGTTGAGTTAATCAGTGCTCCATAACTCTAAATTAATACTTTGTTTTGTATTTTATCTATTTTTGACTCTTTCAATTGCTCTTTTCCTATACAACATAGCATCTTTTAATTCTTTTTCATTTTTTATTCAATTTCATTCAAACATTAACAATTATTGTTTTCATATTATTTTAATAACTGTAGCTATTCTATCTCCTAATATAGTGACCTGTCCATCTATCATGCATCTATCTTAAAAGACAGAATCAGAGAAAGGCACAGAGAGAGCCAGAAAAGCTGATGCTTTTTAGGTCCTTTATATAAATCTTTTAATTTATACCTGATTTAATTTAACTTCTACTTGCTTCTATTAACCTGTTCTTGTTCTTTTTATGCATGTTATTACAGTAATTATTGTTCCTATTTTGGCAACAAGGATTAAGTCCAGGGACTCACACATATTAAGGATTTGTTCTGCCATTGAGCTACACTCTTAGGCCCTGATTTAATTTTTTTTCAAATTTAGATTACTACACCTTGCATTTTTTCCTTTGTGTTCATTTATTGATAATTGATATTTATTTTATAATTGTTTAATGTGTTAATTACACATATTAATATGGTTCACTGTAATATTTCAGTACTTGAATACAGCATGCACTGATTTATTCCAGCCATCCTTTATCCACTAATTCCCCATCTTTTCAATCCCTAGTGCACATTCAAGTATACTTTTTCTTAAACTTGCACATATTAGACATGACATGTGGTCTTATGTGCAGTACATATATATAGACATATATTTATTTACATGGGGATATTTTAGCATATTTTTTCTATTTGATAAGCTGAATTAATCAACAAAAACTTGGTTTAATATTCATTGAGTCTTATTATGCCAAATTACTGTCTTTACCAGAGATATAAGAAAAAACAATATTATTAGAATCGTTATAGTGTAGGTATTATGGTGTAAATAATATTAATTGTTTTAGTGTAGGAGTTATCTCACTAAAGGAATGTTTACATAGGCTGAGGATGAAAAGTATGAATCCACTTCATACTGTCTTCCTAAACACAAATATGCCTTCACTTTACTAAAATATTGTATTGTCCAATAATATAGTGCCATAAAAATCACAGTTACTGTGATTAAAGTATTTAAAAGAACATTACAATATTAATATTAAAAGTGATGAATGGCTTATTTCCTAGAAAAACCTCATACTGTAAAGCGAAAGTTGATGGGCTGGAGGTTTAAATCAGCCACACAAGTGCCTGCCTGGCAAGTGTGAGGTCATGAGTTTGATCCCTGGTACCAC
>RJWM01008881.1:0-70652 GCA_004363535.1 Dasyprocta punctata
CATCCTTTCATACCTACTCTAAAGAAAATGAGTATAAAAAGAACCTATCTCAATCTGATAAAAGCTGTTTATGAGAACTTACTGCCAATATCATATTAAATAAGGAAAAACTGAAAACTCTCCCTGTAAATTAAGGAACAAGATTACCACTCTTGTTCACCTTAGTCCTTGAAATATTAGCAAAACCAAGTAGCAAGAAAAAGAAATAAAAAAGGATAGGTATAGGATAAGAGGAAGTCGAAGTATCACTATTTGTAGATTACATGATCATAATAATAAGACCACTGAGAAAGAAACTAGGAAAAAACACCATTCAGAATAGCACCAAGAAAAATTAAATACTTAGACATCAACCTAAGGAAGTGAAAGACCTCTACAACAAAAACTAGTTTGCTGAAAAAGAAAATCAAAGAGAACATTAGAAAGTGGAAAGATATTGCCTGTTCCTGAACAGACAGAATGACTTTTGTCAAAATTGTCATGCTTCCAAAATTGGTATACAGATTCAATGCAGTCTCAATCAATATTGCAATAGCATTTTCACAGGACTAAAGAAAAGAATCCTAAAATTCATATGGAACCAGAAGAGAGCCAGAATAGCAAAAGCAGTGTTGGGCAACAATTGTAAAACAGGAGGAATAACAATACCAAACCTGAAATTACATTACAAAGCTATAGTGATGAAAACAACATGGTACCTATACAAAAAGAGGCATGAAGATCAGTGAAACAGAATAGAGGATGCAGAAAAAACCCAAGGCACATCAACTGTTTGATCTTTGACACAAGGGCCAGAAACATACACTGGAGGAAAGATACACTCTTCAGTAAATGGTATTGGAAAACTGACCTTCCACATGCAGAAGATTGAGTGTAGACCCATATTCCTCACAATATACTAAACTAAAAGAAAAATGGATCAAAGAACTAAGTGCAAAAACAGAAGCACAGCCTGATGGGAAGACGAAATAGGTAAAATTTTTGAAGTCATAAGCAAAGATGAGGACTTTCAAACAGAACTTTAGCTGCACAGAGCACAGAACTGACAATCAGTAAGGGGGGTCATATCTAATAGAAGCTTCTGACAGCAAAGGAAGCAGCTAGTGGAATGAAGACAACCTACAAAGTGAAAACGATTCTAGCTACTCATTAGACATAAGACTCTTGTCTAAAATATGTGAAGAACTAGAAAAAAGATCCCCCCAAAATAAAAGACCCAATTAAAAAACAGGGCAACTGAAATGAAGAGGCATTTCATAAAAGAAGTACAAATGGCCAATAAATACATGAAGAAATGCTCAACATCACTGACTGTTAGAGAAATGCAAATTAAAACAACACGAGACTCCATCTTACCCCAGAAAAAATGGCTGCTATCAAGAAATCAAGTAGTAACAAATGCTGAAGAGGCTGAGAGGAAAATGGAATTCTTCTACACTAGTATAACCAAGAAATCAAATAATAACAAATGCTGAAGAGGCTGAGAGAAAAATGGAATTCTTCTACACTAGTACAACCACTATGAAAATCAATATGAAGATTTCTTTAAAAAATAAAATGAGAAATTTCATTTGATGCAGCTATTCCCCTTCTAGGTAGATTTCTATTTTTTTTTTATTTAAGAGAAAAAAAGGCACATATAAGAAAGACAAAAAGCAAAAGAGACAAACAAATGACTAGAGTAAATGCACAACAGTAACATTATAGGTATACAAAACAGGATGACAGAAACTTGACAATGGTTGCAATATTGTGTATCATTATCTTCAAAATACTTGTTTGCATTAACAGATACAGACATGTAAAATTGATCTAATCATATGAGTATTAACCATTCTTTCTCAATAATGAATACGTTCAGCAGCATGTTCGTTTTAGTTATCTTACATATACATATATACAGATTTATATCTTTTCCTTTTCCCTTCCCTCTTTTCTCCTTTTCCCTTCCCAATTACTTTTGCTCTTTGAGCAGTTTTTTACCCTTACATAGTATTTATTGTAGGTTTTGGATCATATATACTTTTTCAGTTTCTTACACTAGGGAGACAATACGGTATTTACACATGTGGGTTTGATTTATCTCACTTATGAGTATGGTCTCAAGTCAGGTCCATTTACTTATAAAAGTCTCAATGCAATCTTTCTTAATAGCTGAGTAGTACTCCACTGTATAAAAATACCACATCTTTTTTATCCATTCTTCGATTGATGGGCACTTGGGCTGTTTCCAAGATCTGGCTATTACAAATTGTGTTGCTATAAACATGGGTGCACAGATATCACTGTGCTTTGATGTTTTCAGTTCTGCTGGGAAAATGCCCAGAAGTGGGATAGCTGGGTTGAATGGGATCTCTAATCCTAGCTTCTTGAGGAATCGCCACACTGACTTTCACAGTGGTTGCACCAGTCTACACTCCCACCAATAGTGGAGAAGAGTTCCTTTTTCCCCACAGCCCTTCCAGCATTTGTTGTTGGTTGATTTTTTAATCTTGGCCGTTCTTTCTGGAGTTAGCTGGAATCTCAGTGTTGTTTTAATTTGCATTTCCCGAATGACCATTGATGTTGAACATTTTTTCATATATTTATTTGTCATTTGTATTTCTTTCTCAGAGAAGTATGTATTCATCTCAGATGCCCATTTCTGGATTGGGTCGTTGAATTTTAGGGGCCTGATTTCTTTTAATTCTTTATATGTTTTAGATAGAAGTCCTTTGTCTGATGGACAATTGGCTAAGATATTTTCCCAGTTCGTGGGTTTTCTTTTCACTCTGTTGGAGATTTCCTTTGACATGCAAAAACTTTTTAATAAGATGAGATCCCAGTTTTTGATTCTGGGAAGTGTTTCCCTTGCAATTTGATTTTTGTTCATGAACTCTCTGCCTACTCATATGTCATCAAGATTTTTACCTACTCTGTCTTTTAGTAAGTTTAGTGTCCCTGTTTTAATATTCAGATCTTTGATCCATTTTGACTTCATTTTAGTGCATGGTGATAAACATGGATCTAGTTTTAGTTTACAACATATAGAAAGCCAGTTATTAGAGCACCACTCGTTAAAGAGGCTATCTTTCTTCCAGTGTACATGTTTGGCCCCTTTGTCAAAGATGAGGTAGCTAAGTGTGTTTGTAGTTGTGGCTGTATCTTCTAATCTATTCCATTGATGTTCAGGTCTGTTTTGATTCCAGTACCATGCTGATTTTATCACAGTAGCTTTGTAGTATAGTTTCACATCGGGGATTGTGATGCCTCTTGCCTTACCTTTGTTGCCTAGATTGCCTTTGCTAGTCTAGGTCTTTCCTGGTTCCAGATGAATTTCAGGAATGCTTTCTCTAGCTGTGTGAGTTATGCAAGTGGTACTTTGACTGGGATTGCATTAAATCTGTATAATAATTTTGGGAGAATGGCCATTTTCACAATGTTTGTTCTTCCTATCCATGAACAGGGAATACCTTTCCATTTTGTGAAATCTTCTTCAATTTCCTTCTTCAAAGTAATGTAATTTCCACTTCCTTTGTTAGATTGATACCTAAGTATTTCATTTTTTTGGATGTTATAGTAAAGGGTATGGTTTCCCTTATTTCTCTCTCAGTGAGTTTGTTGTTTGTGTACAGGAAAGTTATTGATTTTTGAGTGCTGATCTTGTATCCAGCAACATTACTGAATTTGGTTATTACTTCAAGAAGTCTTCTAATGGATTTTTGGGGGTCTTGTATGTATTGTATCATATCATCTACAAATAATGATAATTTTACTTCTTCCTTTCCTATCCTTATTCCCTTTATTTCTTTTTCTTGTCTAATTGCTCTGGCTAGTATTTCCAGAACTATATTGAATAGGAGTGGTGATAATGGACATCCTTGTCTTTTTCCTGATTTTAGGTTGAAAGTTTTCAGTTTTTGTCCATTTAGTAAGATGTTGGCTGTTGGTTTATGACATATAGCTTTTATCAGGTTGAGGTAGGGACCATCTAGTCTGATTTTCTGTAGGGTTGTTATCATGAATGGGTGCTTGATTTTGTCAAAAGCTTTTTCTGCATCTATTGAGATGATCATGTGGTTCTTGTCCTTGACCCTGTTGATACGGTGTATTACATTTATTGATTTGCATATGTTGAACCATTTCTGCATTCCTGGGATGAATCCCACTTGATCATGGTGCATAATCTTTCTGATAACTTTCTGTATTCTATTTGCCAGTATTTTATTGAGGATTTTTGCATCTATATTCATTAGGGAGATTGGCCTTTAATTTTCTTTTTTGGTTGAGACTTTCTCTGGTTTTGGTATGAGGGTAATACCTGTTTCCAGGAATGAGTTAGGGAGACTTACTTTCCTTTCAATTCCATTGAAGATTGTGAGGAGTGTTGGCATTAAGTCTTCCCTAGATTTCTTGTAGAATTCAGCGGTGAATCCATCAGGGCCTGGGCTTTTCTTTGTTGATAGGGTCCTGATTACATTTTCCATTTCATTAACTGAAATTGGGTTATTCAGCAGCTTTAGGTCTTCTTGATTCAGCTTTGGTAATTCATAGGTTTCTAGGAATCTGTCTATTTCTTCTGTGTTATCGAATCTATGTGGGTAAAGGTTTTCAAAGTAGGTGTTGATGCTCTTCTGTATTTCCACAGGGTCTGTAATGATTTTACCCTTTTCATTTCTTATTGCATGAATCTGAGTTTTTTCTATGATAAGGTTGGCAAGGGGTTTATCAATTTTATTTACTCTTTCAAAGAACCAACTCTTTGATTCATTCATTCTTTGCATTCTTTTCTTAGTTTCAATTGCATTAATTTCTGCTCTAATCTTGATAATTTCCTCCCCTCTTTGGGCTTTGGAGTTGACTTGCTCTTCTTTTTCTAGAAGTTTGAGGTGCAGCATTAGGTTGTTTATGTATGTTCTTTCCATTTTTCTGATGTGGGAGTTTAGTGCTATAAATTTCCCTCTGAGGACTGCTTTCATTGTGTCCCACAGGTTCCGGTAACTTGTATTTGCATTTTCATTCAATTGTAGATATTGCTTAATTTCTTCTTTAATTTCTTCTGTGACCCATTGGTTATTTAGGAGAGTATTATTTAATTTCCATGTGTTTATGTGGTTATTGTAGGGTTTTTTATCATTCATTTCCAATTTTACTGTGCTATGGTCAGATAGTATGCATGGAATTATTTCAGTTCCTTTGCATTTACTTAAGCTTGTTTTGTGGACCAGTATATGATCTATTTTCTAGAATGACCCATGTGCAGCTGAGAAGAATGTGTATTTTGATGTCGACGGGTGGAATACTCGGTACACATCTACTAGGTCCTTTTGTTCACAAGTTTGATTCAGTTCTGTTATTTCTTTGCTGATTTTTTGTTTGGTTGATCTGTCTCTCTGTGACAGTGGGGTGTTAAGGTCCCCTGTCATAACTGTATTATTATTGACTTGGTTTTTCATGTCTATTAAGAATTGTCTTACATAGTTGGGTGCTCCCATATTCGGTGCATATATATTTATCATTGTAATTTCTTCCTCTTGAAGTTTTCCCCTAACAAATATGTAGTGACCTTCTTTATCTCTTTTGATCATTTTCGGTTTGAAGTTCACATTGTCTGCAAACATAATAGCTACTTCTGCTTTTTTCTGGGTTCCTGTTGCATGGAGTATTGTTTTCCAGCCTTTGATTTTTAGTCTGTGAATTTCCTTTTGAGTGAAATGTGTTTCTTTTACACAGCATATTGTTGGATTTTGTTTCTTAACCCACTCTGCTAGTCTGTTTCTTTTTATTGGTGAGTTGAGACCATTTACATTGATTGATATAACTGATATGTACTGACTCATCCCTGTCATGATATCTTTCTGTTGTTGGTTTTCTACATTTCTGTTTAATTACTTGCCCTGCTTAGTGGTTTCCTTTTGTTGTTGTTCTTAAGATTGTATTTATCTTTGCCTCTTTCTAGAGCGTCTTTCAGTACTCTCTGTAGTGTTGGTTTGGTGGCCATAAATTTCTTCAGTTGTTCTTTGTCATGAAAGTATCTTATTTCTCCATCAATTTTTAAGGATGGTTTTACAGGGTACATCAATCTGGGTTGAAAGTTGTTTTCTTTCAGGATTTGAAATACTTCACTCCAAGCTCTTCTTAACTTAAAGAATTGTGTTGAGAAGTCTGCCGTGATTCTGATAGGCTTTCCTTCATAGGTGATCTGTTTCTTTTCTCTGACAGCTTTTAGTATTTTGTTCTTGTGTTGTATTTCTGATATCCTAATTATTATATGTCTGGATGAAGATTTATTTTGGTTATGGTTAATAGGGGTTCTGTATGCCTCAGTTACCTATATTTCAGGTTCTCTTCCCATGTTTGGAAAGTTTTCTGCTACTATTTCTGTGAATAGTCTTCACAGGTCATTAGTATTGACCCCTGCTTTTTCATTTATGCCTATTAACCTTATGTTATTTCTGTTGGCATCATCTTGCAGCTGTTGAATTGTTGTTTCTTGGTTCCTTACTATTTTTAAGAGATCTTTTCTTTCGTGGCCATAAGCTCCCATGCTGTCTTCAAGGTCTGAGATTCTATCTTCAGCTTCATTCAAGCAGTTTTTCAAACTTTTCATGGAATTTTTCATTTCCTGAATTTCCCTTTGAAGCTGTTTCATGCATTCTATTTGTGTCTTATATTGTTCACTCAAAGTTTCCATCATTTTCTTATTTTCTTCTATTTTTTATCTTGCTCTTTTTAGATACACACATTTCTTTCATAATGATTATCATTTCATTTTTTAGCTGAGAGATTGTTTCTGATTTGAGTTTCTCTATAGCTTCATTGGGCTGTTTCTTTACTGCATTTGCTATCATTTCAGAAAGTTCAGTTGTGTGACTACCAGTGTCTTCCATTTCAGTGTCTCTTGGGCTTGTTCTCAGTGGGCTGGGAGATTGAGACTGCCTCTTGGTCTTTCATTTTGTCATTTTCTTCTGGGACCTTTGTGGCTCTGTGTCCTATGAGGCTGACCAGGCATTCCCCTGGTGGGTTGTGCTATGTTGCGGGACTGGGTAGAGCTGGATCCTCTGTGCAGCTAGTGAGGGTGCATTCCCAGAGTGTGCTGCTGCAGCCTCCACCTTACTGGGTGGGGGCCAAGACCTCCTGGACCCAGGCAGCTAGGTCGAGCGTACACTGGTGTGTGGTGCCACCTGGACCCTGAGTCTGGCTGCAAGGAGTTCAGAGCCTCTAGAGTGCCAGGCAAGCCCAGGCAAGTCCCTGGCCTACAGTGCAGGGGACTTGCTCCTGGTTGGGTGGGCCCACAGCCTCTAGGACCCACCACACCAACTGGACCCCTGAACAATGGAGCTCGTGTCCTGTGCTCTGATGGGCAGAGCCCAAGCTCTCCAAGGCCCTGCAGCTACACTGGCCAGTCCCTGATGAGCAGCTCTGGGGTCCTGGGCTGGGCTGGGCTCAGTGTCTTGGTGTACTGTGAGGCTGGCTGGGCGTTCCCATGGTCCTAGGGGGAATTTCCGAAAGAGTTAAAGACATCACATTACAGAGATAGATGCATGCCTATGTTTATAGGAGAACAATTTATAACAGATAAATCTTGGAAACTGTTATATGTCCATGAAGAAAGGAATGAATAAAGAAAGTGTGGTATTTACATACAATGGAGTACTACTGTTCCTTAAAGAAGGATAAAGTAGCATCATTAATAGGAAAATAAATCACCTTGAGATCATACTGTGAAGTGAAATAAATCAGAGCCACAAGATTAAATATCACATGGTTTCTCTTATGTAAGAAACTCAGTGTAAAATAAAGAGCAAAATAAAAGATAGGCAATGGGAAGTAGGGAGATAGATGGTCCTCAAAGGGGAAGGGGAGCAGTTGGTGGAGGAAGGGGGAGGGAGAGGAGAGATAAGGGATGAAGGAAAGAGATTGGGAGGTGTTACGTGCATGGGCCAACTCCACACAAGGAATGTGAGCATTATGCAGTGTAATCCTGTACAAAAACTGGGAGGAGAGCAAGTCATGGGTGGACGGCAAAACGAGGGGCAGGAAAGGGGATGAACAAATGAATTAAGGTGTGTTCTGTATGTGGACCAATTCCCTGCAAGGAATGCAAACATTACTTACTGCAAACATGGATTAAATACAGAAACGTTAGGAGTAATTCCTAGGACTAAGTACAGAAACGTTAGGAGTAATTCCTAGGACTAAGTACAGAAACGTTAGGAGTAATTCCTAGGACTAAGTACAGAAACGTTAGGAGTAATTCCTAGGGCTAAGTACAGAAACGTTAGGAGTAATTCCTGGGGTCCTATTTGGCCCACTCCCCAGTGTTGCTGTGGTGGCCCAAGTTCAATGCAGGCCAGTGAATGAATTGATTTTGCCCGCAGTTTAAATGCCTCCTCTGTGTGTTCAGACACACCACAGCACGAGCTTCTGTCTGGATCCAAGTGCTCTCTGCAGCGCACAGACAGTCAGGGGATGAGAAGGCACGTGCCGAGGTCTGTGAGGAGCTGGGGTCAATCTTCACACACCAAGGACCCTCCTGAGTGGACAAGTACGGCACACAAATTTGAGCCATTGGTTAAGAATCAGAGTGACGGCAACACAGTTTTGTCACTCTGTTTGCTTTGCAAACTCAGCTGAAGTGTACTCAATAAAACGTGTTCCAAAATTCAAAGAGCCATTGCACAAAATTCTCTGTGCATTCCTGACATTTGAAGGCTCCAGCCACATCACCAGCATCTCCAGGAATAAAGGGAAATAGGGACACTGACTTTGGAAACCATTCAGACAGGGTTAGAGGGACTTATGTCACCAAGGGTCAAGAAGAGCAGTCCCTTGGAGGAACTCAGCAGGGGTGCCTTCGGGGGATGTGTGACTGTGAGTCCTCTCAGCATGGACTCATCGAGCTCACTTATATGTCAGAAGCCACCAGGACACCATCAGAGGACTGTGCAAGGAGCCAACTTGCCTTTCAGTGTAGTGGTGGTGACAGGTAAGGTCGTATGACATGGTGAGGGCTCAGGCAGACAGAACCTGGGGGGTCCATGTGACAAGCGTATCAGAAAGGGGGAGGGTTGGACAACCAAAGAGCAGCATTGGGAAGAAAGAGAGAAAAAAAGAGGGAAGGAGAAATGAAACAAAGGGAAGGTAAAGGAAGGGAAGGGAAAAAGAGGGGGGTGGAGGAGAGAAAGAGGGAAAGAAGAGAAAGGGAAGGAGGAAGAAAAGGAGGGAAAGAAGAAAAGGAAGCAAGGAGGAAAGAAAGAAAAAAGAAAAGAAAGAGAAAGAAAAGAAAGAAAGAAAGAAAGAAAGAAAGAAAGAAAGAAAGAAAGAAAGAAAGAAAGGGTGTGCTCACATAGATGAAGGGTTCTCGTTAGTTTGTCTCTACCACAATCCACCACACCCTGGGGATACTGGAGAGTCCTCAGACAGGGCATGAACTCTTAAATCTACCAGTTAATTATCTACATGTCTATATGCCCACTGGTACTGCAGAGAACCTCTGGTGAGCGGGCTGCTGGAGAACATATCTGTGGTTTCATCTGAGACTAATTTCTAGATACAAACACCATCATTGAGAGAAGAATTTGTCACCAGTTTTACCCTGAATAATCATTTCAACACCCCAAGCATTTATGAAAGAAGCTGCATCTTCCTTTCCTTCCTTCTTCTTTCCCCTTCATCCCTCCTTCTACCCCCTCCTTTATTCCCTCCCTCCCTCCCTTCTTTCCTCCCTCCCTCCCTTCTTTCCTTCTTTCCTTCCTTCCTTCCTTCCTTCCTTCCTTCCTTCCTTCCTTCCTTCTTTCCTTCCTCCCTCCCTTCTTTCCTTCCTTCCTTCCTTCCTTCCTTCCTTCCTTCCTTCCTTCCTCCCTTCCTCCCTTCCTTCCTTCCTTCCTTCCTTCCTCCCTTCCTTCCCCTTGCTTCTCAGTGCTGCTGTTTGGTCTTTGGTGTTTTTCTTCCCCATAATGGGCCATCAGGCTCTGTGTCTTCTATCAGCAAGACCCAGGCCAATTTTTAGAGTTTATATTGTCTATTCTATTTTTGGTGTTAAAAGAAAATGAAATAAATGTGCTTATGATCCAATGACTAAAGAATCATTCCACTGACTCATTTTTGTGAGTTCTGCTTATGTTTCAACTCTTCTGAAGGAAATTTTGGAGCTAAAAGGAAGAACTCAAAAGACAGCTATTTGCCTTTTGCCTCTGCTTCAGCATAGCCAATCATTATGACAGCTAGAAGTAAATCAAGATGTGAGTTTGAAACAGAAGTATTTCAATAAAATCTACATATTTTTAAAACATTTCAGCAGTACACTTCTAAAGTATATTTAACGAACAAGTGGTAAAACAGGCTATAAAAACAGATGGATTTGGCACATTATATTTCATAAGTACAAATTTTAATATGACAATGTCATTTTGCAAGAGAAACTTTTACGAATTTACCAAAAATAATTATTTACCAAGGAAAGAGAAACAAAGTCTGGGAGTAAGATCTAAGGTCAGAGTTGTTCGATGAGTCTTCCTTTCAATCCTTTTTGTGCTTCTCTGCGACACTGTGCAGTCTCATCTAGGATAACACCAGAATGAAAACTGGGGGCTCTGGGATCACAGAGCTCTGAAAGCCCTGCAGGCCTCTCACCCAGGCCTTGTCCCATCTAGCTCCGCCTCATCCTCCCACCGGGTTAGGCTTGCACCCATGAGCTCCGCCTCATCCTCCCACCGGGTTAGGGTTGTACCCATGATTGCCCCTTCCTTTGCTGGCCTTTCCTCTTGCAAAGGCTTGGAAGTCTCTGGATTTTGAGTCCTGCCAGTGGCACCAAGGTGCTGCCTGCCCTGGTCTGTTTATCTGCCTGTGAACCCAGTGGGCTTTCCTCAGTGTTGTAGTCAGGGTTTACAAGGGAATGGATTTAGTATAGGGTGCAAAATTTGTAGGATTAGTTTACAATATTCACCCAAAGAGCAAATTGCAGAAGAGTACAGGAAATCTGTCCACACACTGGACACCCAAAGAATTGTGGAGAACCATGCAGACTGCTTCAAAGCTCAGGGGTGTCTAAGGACACCTGAGGACACGACCCTGCTTGTCTAGCACAGGCATACAGTGGTATACAGTCATGTAACCATGACAGGTAGACACGCATGTGCCAGTTACTGCACTATGTAAGAATGTAATTGAGATAACAACCTGAAAATTATACAGTAAAGATGCAGGCAGCTCTTGCTCTTGTTCCCTGCTCTGCTCCATGCTGCTTGCTGTTGTTGGTGGCATCTTGCCCATGTGTGTTCTTTAACCTTGGGACCGCGCCTGTGAAAAACTTCCTTGGATCCCCTGTGTGGGCCAAAAGAATCCATTTAGGGGCCTGGATCCCACGGCAGTGTCCTGCATGAGTCCACCTGGTTGCCTAGTGGCCATGACAATGTCTCATGCAAGTCTGTGTCAAGGATCCACACTGGGAAGGCCCAAAAGTCAGTGGTGGAAGTTAGGCAGTCTGCACCAAATAAAGGATCTGTGTCAGTAGGCTGAGGGATCTGCATTAGAGTCAGGAAATGACACTCAAGGTAAGGATCAGAGTCATCCAGTAACAGCAACAGCAAGGTCCCGAGCTCCTTCAAGGAGGAGAACAGCCGAGTTCATATCAAGGAAGCCAGTGCAGCAAGCTCCTCCAGGAGAATCAGCAGCATACCACCTTCCCCGCTGGTTCTCTTTTTCATGTTGTTGGCAAAAATCCTTAGGTGGGCCTTCCACACCCAGATTCAGTTTAGCTGCATGTTACAAGTTCACACTCAAGATCATGGTTCTCACATTCTCCTTCTTCCTTCCACCACAGCACACTTCTGTTGAAGAATATACAGAATGGTAGAGAGAAGCAGGACACATCAGTTTACCCTGGCACAGACACCTGGCACAAATAGCACAAGCCCCAACCCAACGGTGACAAGAGCACAAATATGAGTTTCACCTGAGCTTAAAAATAGTCCCCAGAAGGCTGCAACCAACTAGTTCATCTGACCTTGGATGCAGTGGCTCTGGGATGTATGGTAGCATTTTAAAAAATCTTTATTTTGTGATGCTGGCGCTCAAACCTAGGACTTCACATGCACTAGATAAATGTTCTACCTCTCAAACATATCCCCGGCCCAGTGGTAGCATTTCTGCAGCTTGGTAGAAATGCTGTGTCTCTTAAGACAGCCCAGTAACCATCCTCTACCTGTGAAATTTTCTTAAGCAAAACTTCTGATAGAATGATTCTCTTCTAGAAAAGTTTTCTGGGGAAAGTCTAACATAGACACTGATCCACTTGGGAATATTTGTTGAAGAAGGAAATGGAAAAGAGAGATAAAGTCTTTCAAACCATGCAGGGATTTTTGACAAGAGTGGGAGGAGACACAGAGGCAGGTGGAGCCCAGTATGCCTGGACCGTGGGCCTTAATCTCACTGTGGTTAGGGGACACAGCAAGGTCAGAGAGGGGGCCCTATCCTGAGAGCCATCGTGGTGCCGTGCTGTGGCAGAGCAACCTGCAAGACAGAGGGGAGAGTCTGCTCAGCAGAAAAGCCTCTAGTGCTTTCCATTTCAAGCAGTCAAGTTGCTCTGTGTCTCTGGAGTAAACATGGGTCAGACAGGTGGTCATTGAAAGCGTTAGATTAAAAATCTACAAAGACCTTGGACATGGGAAAGGAGCCACGGACACTAATGAACTTGACATCAGTTAAAAGAGAGCTAAGCCTACTTCATTTGCACTGAATCTTAATAGGAGGGAAAACTTCAAAGTGTACAGAGGAGATTCATTGTACAGCGTTCAACGAGTATAATGTGAGACATGCCAAATGCTATAGTATTACAGTAGTACCTCAGTTCACATGCTTGATTCTTTCCATGATTCTAGTTACAAAATAAGTTGAACAAAAACTAAATCAAGTTCAATGGTTAGGTTCAATGTTGATTTTATGGGGAAGTTTGATTCAGCTTTTGCCCAGTTCAGTTTGTGACCAGAAGCCTGAAGAGAACTGAGTTCATGAACTGAGATATCACTGAAGTACTTCTACTTCAAGTTTTTTATTTTGTACATAAAGTAATATATACAGGAATCGACTTGTTCATTCATTAGTTTGTTACAATAGTGCTATATTGCAACGAACCCCAAATAATTGTGAGTTTTCCTACCTTGAGAATTTGTGGTGCTTGTCTTGGTATGAAATCCATATTTTTACCCTGTGGTCCTCATTTTATAGGACTAGGAGTGCCCCAGGAAAGTCAGGAAAGCCAGAGTCTATGAAGAAAATGCTTGGCAATACTCAGGAATATGTCAGCTTGGCTGTACCCTTTTTCTGTGCCTCCTGGGGGAACGCTTCTGACGGCTTTGCTCATGCCTGTGTTCAAGTTTCTGCTGGTAACAAAAATGAAGAAACTGGATGAAAGAGCAGTTACAAAAATCAGTAGAACAACCTTGACCCAGAATATGGAAAACCTGGTTTCTCATTCCAGATTGGATTAATCTTTCTACTTCTGACCTTATACCTATAGGCATATTATTCCACTTCTTTGGACTTTAGAATAGAGGTAGAAAATTTTTGTAGGATTCCTCTAGTTTTTAGTAGAAAAGAATTTTAGGATTTTTTCTATAGAAGCATTTTCATTTTTTAGAATATATAAAAATAAATACTTATAAGCTTATGCCCATCAATTTTCTAAAATACCAAACATCACCAGAACTTTCCACTATTAATGCACATTGTACACAATAGCACAAGATAAACATCACCATTCCAAAAGAAACAAACAGGGGGATACAAGGAATGGGACAAAAGCAAGACAATCTGTAAATACTACATTTCTTTTGCATATATAATTGCTTACTGATTTTTTTCATTTGATATATACTATTGTGCTTATAACAAGACTTTTGCAAAATTGTGTGATCTTTGTGAAAGTAGTACAGTGTATGATCTTTAATTTCTTTTTTATTTTAAATATACTGTCACATTGAAGCACTGGTTGGGCATTCTAATCCACGTTAATAAATCACAAATATGTCAAAAAAAAAAGAGCAAGTCCAAAATCTAGCAGGGCAAACATTAAGTCCTATAGCTCCATTTCCAGGATCCAATGCAATGTGTAGTGAGATGTGAACTCCAAAGAACTTGGGTGGCTCTGCGTCTAAGACATGACCTGTGGTTGTAGCTCCCACAGCTTCTCTCTTGAGTCAACTCTGCTCCCTTCTTGCAGTTTTCTCAGATGATACATGTTCCTAGCTTCTCCAAACTTCTGGGAACTCCACTGCATGTTCAGATTCATATTTACAGCTTAATACACTGCCTTCTCAGGGCACATTGTCTGACTCCCCAGGCCTTCTTCATGATCCACCACTCTTGCATTCTGCATAAAACTAAAATCAGCACCATGAAGATGACTAAAGCAATAGCCAGGCTTCCTTTTTTTTTTTTTTTTTTTTTTTTTGGTGGTAGAGGTAAGTGCTTATGAACCAAATCTTGAGGGACAACTCCATAGGCCACCACCATGCTGGAACATGATGCTCTGGGACTCTCTTCTCAAAGGAAAGTCTTTCACTTTTGCAATTTTGAGGCTGAAAAGGGTGGAGCCTGTTGCTTCTTGTGATATCCTCAGGCCATCTTTTCTACTGTCTTCTTCCAAAACGCTTGACTTTTCCTTGCTAGTCTTTTCAGAAACCAGTTTCCCCTCCGTTTCATCTTTGCAGGACACAGCTTTATTGGAGCTTCCTTTCTGGGAAAACTGAAAAATTTTTAATCATTGTGCTGGACTCTTAGCTCTTGATTCCCAACATACTCATACTACTGCTTCAACATTAGACTGCCTTGAAATTTCTTCTGCCCAAATTAATTAGTCTGTTACCCTTAATCTCAGTCTCAGGCAAAGTGCCTGGACATAAACAAAATGCAAACAAACTTTCTGCCAAGGCATAACACACTTTCACTGGAGTCCAACAACCAATGCGGTCCTTCTTCCCAGTGGAAACCTCCTGAGCCTGGTCTTTACCAATAGCATTTCTATTAGCATTCTGGTCTTCTGAGCTCTAATAAGAATGTCCCATCAAGTACAGTTTAAGGTGTTCTTGGGCAGCTTCTTCAGCCTGAATCTCTAAACCTTTCCAAATTCTTCCTACAAACTAGTTCCAAAGCTTTCTGAATGACATGGATTGATACAATCACAGCAATGACTCTACTCCTAGTACCAAATTCTGTTTCAGTTATTTTTTTCGTTGCTGAGACAAAATACATGACATCCAACATTAAAGAAGGATAAGTTTATTTGGTTCATAGTTTGTAGAGATTTCAATCCGTAGTCAGCTGGCTCCAAAGCTGCTGGATTCAGCTGGCATCAGCTGTCTCCAAGAGAAACAGTCCATGGCAAAGAAAAGAAGCAAGCAAAAAACAACTGACAACTAAGAACCCACTTTCTGTGCCTTATATCTTATCTGGGATATCCACCCTGAGGGCGGGTAGCACTTATATCCAGGATGGGCTGCCTTAATCCTAGCATTGTACCATGAATCAGTCCCAGCATCACATCTTTGATCCAAGCAGCTCACACCCTAGATCCACCCACCTCTGAAAAGCCTCACTTATAAGCACATGAGAAATGGAGGAGAGGGACATCTAGATACAAGGCGTGAGGGGGATCTAATATTTTTAGTTCTAGATATTGCTCCTTTATCCAACAAGACACTGGCAAAACATTTTCCCCATTCTTTTCACTCTGTTGGTTGTTACCTTTGCTGTGCAAAAGATTTTCAATTTGATATAATCTCATGTGTTGATTCTTGGTAACTGTTATATTTTGTGCAGCTGGGGCTATGTTCAACAAGTCCTTGTCTGTGCTTATGTCTCCAAAAATTTACCAATTCTTCCAACAGATTTATTGTTTATATATATATATATATATATATATATATACACACACACACACACACACACACACACACACACACACATATATATATATATATAGGTTTTGGATTCAAATAGATTTTTTGCTCAAGATAATTTATATGAGTAATATACAATGGCATGCACAGTTCAGTGTTTTGCAGTGTCAAATATACTAATATATGTTGATTTTTCATATTTGATTTTGTGCCTTCTCAAATTGTTCTCTAAATTTTAATTGAATATTCATTATCACAAGTCTAAATACTTTGTACAGGTAGCTGCCATATTCTAGGTGTGGAATGGCCCCTGAGGCCCATGTGTTAACAACTAAATTCCCAAAACATAGCCCCATTGGAAGACAGTGGCCCTGTAAGAAAAGGGCTGGATGTGGTCTCCAAGGGGACTCTGGGGGCTCTGGTCTCTTTTTCCTTCTCTCATTCCATGCCCAGACTTAAGGTTAATTACTTCATTTTGTCACATGCACTCAATCATGATGTGTAGTCTCATATAGGTCTCAAAGCGAAGAGGCCAATCTGGCATTAACTGAAACCTCCAAAACTCTTAGATGAAATAAACTTTTCTTCTTGTAAATGGACTTTTCTGAGATATTTTTGTAGTAATGAAATGCTGACAAATAGGGTAACTTTATATACGAAGGTATAAAGTTCTTGGAATACGTACCTAGCATTGAACTGTGGCTCTCAGGGTGTGCAAGCATGCTCAACTTCACTAGACTTTTCCCCAAAATTGTTCTCTAAAGTGGTCCTGTCCATTTATATTTCCACCAGCAGGATGTAGCATTCAAGAAGCTAAACTCAGAAGCCAAACTCTGGCTTCTCCTGCCTAAGTCAATGCAACTTATCTTTGGCAGGAAAGGGGATATTTTACCTAGTGTATAGCATGAGTATGGTGGAAAATGAGAAAGAATTAATATAAATCATTTATTTTACTAATATTTCAGAGTGCCAGTCACTGGAAAGTGCCAGCAGATCAGCCATAGTGCTGAACTCATGAGGTTGACCCCCCATGTCTATTTTATGCAGCAAGTTTATCTTCAACTATCCTCCCTTAATGATCTGAATAACAATTTGAAATAGATATTGCCAGCTGCATTGCAAGAAGAGGGAAATGTAGGTCCAGAAAGAACCCACAGTGAAGTATGGAGCAGAAGCGAACAGGAGTTCAGGTATGACTGCCAGTATCCCCCGTTCCCAGCTTGGTCCCTCTCCCCTGCTTGACACCTCTGCAAGGCAGTCTGTGCGCTGCGTTCACCGGGAGCACGTGTCGATGAAGAATGCAGGGTGAGGAGGATACCCTTGATAATCTCAGTCTCTAGCTTGGGAATCCTAGGGAGGAAACTGGTCTTTAAAACTTCCATATCTGAAAATATTTTGAAATTCTTAGGAAGAGTTTTTATATCTTCTCTCCTCCTGTATTTCCACGTCTTTCTGGAGAACTCATGTTTGGTTATAGACTGGGGGAAAATGTGTAGGTTATAGTCTCTGATAAACAATAGCCACTTATATCCACAGAGATATAAAACTATGCAGGTGTTGAATTATATTGAGTTCTAAAGAGTTGGAGTTTTGAGGGCTTTTTTTTTCCTTGCAACATCTTGAAAGTATTTTCTCTTTGTCAGTTACATATTCTAATCCTACAAGAGAAAACTTGATACTTGCAATATACAATGCACCTTTTTTTCTTCTCAGCAAGGTGTACAATTAATTCCTTATGTCCTCAGATGAAATAATGCAGCAGAAAGAGTCTCTAGTTCCCTAGAGCTTCCTGCACACAGTGAGCATGCTCATGGTTCTGTTTTCAGAAGTGATCACTGCATACTCCTGTTTGCAAGAGAATGAGTAGCTGGAGCATCTTTCTTTTGTTTCCCCAAACAGAGACTAAATAAAGTCACCAAGTGATCTGGTATACCTTCTGCAGTCATTTACCATACCTATGAGCAAACTATACTGGCAAATAAAGAACCAGCCACAGAAACAAAAATCTTGGAGGCAGTTTAAGTGTTAAAAGGTTGTAATTTATATAGGGAGTACCTAGTACAGAGAAATATAGTTTCCTTCCCATCCCTCTCACTCTTTTCATTCTACCTGTAGTTTGCCATCTGTGTGGATTTGATCCTGTGTCCCTGCAAGGCCTCAGGTAATCTGGATGGGGCTGAGTCTGGGCTTCGTGATTGGTTTGTTGTCTGGCACTGGGATTGGTGATGTGAGTGCTGCACCCGCCCAGGGGTGGAGCTGATTTACAGTGTAAGGGCGGGAGGAACGCTTTTCTTTCTTTCTCTCTCTCTTGCTGGTTGTCTTGCTGTTCGGCAGCCGCCATGAATGGCTGCCCTGCCACACCACACTGCCTTGGAGTCAACTAAGTATGGACTGAAACCCCTGAGAACTGTAAGAAATAAACCTTTCCTTCCCTAATTTTGGGCATCAGGTATTCTGTCTCAGCAATGAGAAAAAAGTAACTAAGACACCATCTGTGCTGCTGTGCTGGTTGGTACTTCTGAGCCCTCATGGTGACAGGTATTTCTCATAAATCATGGTGACAGGTATTTCTCATAACTGTCAATTTTAGGAGTACATACAGAAAGGGAGACAAATCCTTAGAATCTTCCTCTCTCTAGAAGCAGATCTTTACTTCTCAGAGGCTGATCAGCTGCCCAGATCTGAGACTTTCAGACAGATAACTGGAATCCAAGATGCAGTGCAGCCCAGCTCCCAACTGTCTATTTCTGCCCACCTCCCTGTCGTGCATTCCTAAGCTGGTCAATTAAAGAGCAAATCTGGAGCATGACACACAGAGCCAACATACTGTGTCAATGGGAATTTGGTAAATATTTTTTACAGCAGAGGAGAACAGGGATGAAATCAGTCCTTCCTAAAGGCTCCTCATCTCTCAGATGCTAAGCAGTGTTCACAACCTCTAAGGACACTGTCAACAGATGTTTTAGGTAAGAGCAGATTGGGATTGGCTGGAGCAACAGCACCCTGGACAGGAACAAACACGCAGCAGGGTTACCTCATATTCTACACCTTCTAGCACCATCTTTCGTGGTTCAGGGGACAAATCTTGACCACAATTGATGTGTGAAACACTTTAATTGTCTTATCACTTTGGGTTGCCCTAGAGCATGTTTTTAAAACAAATTTTAAGAATTCTAATATTGCTTTTATTTTAGCTTTTAGGATTCCTTTCATAAGGAAAAATGGTTTTAACTTACAGAATTTGAATAGGTAATTTTTATTTTTGCTTACTGAATGAATTAGTTTGAATTATTTATCATGTTTTTCCTTCCTTAAAGTATGTTTAGAGAGGCCAATGGGAAGAAATAGACTGTAGTTGGAGTAGAGGTGTTAAGGAACAAAGATTCTCTGGCCCACTCAAGACATAGAAGAGAATGTCTACGTCCGTGGTACATGAAACTGACTTTGGGTTCTGCAGTATCTCAAGATAACACTCTATTTTCCAGCTACCCAGAATTTTCCAGTGTCAAGTTGGAACTGTGCATCTTTCTCATCCTATGTCTGATTTTATATGTAGAGGGAGAAGGAAAGAAACTAGCTGCATGCCTGTGATGGGTGTGGTGACACACACCCCAAGTCTCTGGGAGCACCAGGCGGGTCCTGACCGCAGCTGTAGATGATCTTCACTTGGAGTCCTCGGAGTCATATTCCTTCCTGCGATGCCCACATCCATGTCTGACTTGCATGGAATTCTGTAAGTATAGAAACCCAGCTATTACAGACCAACACAGACTGACTCTGAAGTACCCTTGTACTTGTCCCTCTAATTGGCTGAGGCTATAGACCTGCAGGCAGTCTGCCTCTGACCCACATGGCTTCTTCACTTTCTTTTCCCTAGGTTTGGACCTTAAACCTTACCTGCTATTGATTGTTGTGACAGTGCCAACAATAGTCTAGGAAGGCAGATAATCAGATCAATTTTGGGGTTAGATCAATTTTTGTTACACAAATTCCAGAACAATTGGTAGTAGAAGTTCCCAAAACTCAAAGTACAACAAGGTGGTCTATAGATTATTCAAATGTACTGGTAACGAATTTGGGTAATATTATTTGGTAAGACCTACGAGGGCTTTGAGAAATTTGAGGAAAACAGTAACTATAAGACAGTGCACATTGTTGTTGATTTCTAAACTGACACTATCAAAAAAGGTAAGACAAACCTGAGAGCGTTAATTCCCAAATGCATGCTTAGTGTGAGAAACAAAGGAGCTGTTTGGCATTTTACGAAGAGTTCTTCTGTCCTGTGGGGCAAAAGGAGGCGGAGAGCTGATAACTAGGCCCAGGCTTAGCTTCGGGATAGTCCAATTCTAGGAGGAGTAAATTCCCAGGCAAACTTTGAGGGAAGAACACTGGCGTTAGTGGTGATTCATCTCCGTAAGCCAAAGCTGAGCGCAGGACAGCAAGGTGGGATAACAGGGCTCTAAAACGATAGAGGCCATGTGAGTGTATTAACCACCAGAAGCCAAGGGAAAATTTAATAATAAATGGCAAGGTTAGAAGTTCAATGTCCTTACCGGAGAGCTTAGAGAGCTGCTTAGAAATAGCATGGCCATGGGCAAACTATATGGGACACCAGTAAGGACACTATTTAATTTGTATCACTGATAATATCAGGGGTAAGCAGTAAGGAGTGACATTCTATTGTTTTTGCCATAATCTATTGGTTTTAGCAGGTCCTGCTCATACCTAATGAGAAAAGATTATGTACAGTATAAATGTGAGGGTCGCCTGAGGGTCTGCTGCCACACTGGGGGACCTGAAAACCAGATCCAAGTACCTACATAAGAAAAGGGCTTTGTGGCAACTCTACACTATAACACAATCAGCCCTGATATTTGGATCATGTACCTTGATATTCACTGTGGTATTAGAGGTAAAATTCTAGGAAGAGAGGTTTGTGGAATCTGTAGAAAATCTCAGTGGAAGACACAACACAAACATCTATGTTCTAGAGCAAGCGTATATCATCTATAGCAGAGAATGACATGACTTCTGGATTTATAATCCTGACATGATGCTGGGACCCAGGAGGATTTATGCATAGGACATCAAATGGCCATTCTTAGAGGCTGCCTAGTTATGAACTAAGCTGTTAAACCCACCAGCTCATAAAGCCAGGTAAACTAGGTAATGTTCCATTATAAGACATGGTGGTACATTTAGGATTAGCATGGCCATCAGAAGACACTTGAGAGTGATCTGCTCAGGCAGTTCTGACCTCCTGGACCTACCATCAGCAATGCAATGCACCTGCCACTCTCCTCAGCTCGCATCTCTGGCCATCTGGTCCATTATCAGCTGAGGAGCGGGGAAAAGCTTACGTATATTTCACAAACTGGTTTAGTTATGTGAACACAGGTCAATAGATGAACTTCAGCTGAACTACAGCCTTACCTGGAAGTAACACTGAAAGACAGAAGTGAGGTAAAGTCTTTTCTAGAGCAACTCTGGCCATTCACTTCTCATGGAGAGAGAAGTTTCTCAAAGAAGCTGGGAAACAGAGTCCTGGGAAGGAAGTGTGAAGCCGCTGGTCAAGGGCTGGAGGGAGGATGAGAAAGAAGAGGTCTAGGGTAGAAGCACGTGGGAAGAACTTACGGGAGTGTCTGTGAAGCCCAAGCGTCTTGTGCCACATGCAGTTTAGGTCTTGTCTGGAGACGGAGACTACATAGGAAGGCAAACATGGAACGTTTCAAATAAACAAGTACTAACTAGTCAAAGGGGAATAACTGCTGGGGAAAGAATTACTTAGAACTCTGAGGAATACAGGGATAAGAGCTAGAGAAAGCTATCAATACCCTGAGCACCAAGGCAGAGTACCTGAGGGAGTGTGGCTGAGCTCTAGGGGCTGGTGTGAAAGCTGACTAAGGGGCTGAAGACCAAGACTGAGCGCCAGGAAGCCACCTGTTGAGATCCTGCTGGAGAACTCTGGGAGGGCCCTGGGCTCCAGTGACCAGGGCCAGCCTCGTCAACTATGGGACCAAGTATATAACAAAAATGTGAGACCACTTGTTCTAACAGCAGGGGGAAAAGTACAGTTAAAGGCACTACCATGTAAAATTTACTATGCATACAATAGAAAAGGAATAATATTGATACTTATAAATTGCAAAAATTTATATTGTGTCATAGTGCTATATAATATAAAAATACTTTATTAATGTAATATCTTGATTTATTATGAGATTTCTCTAATTCTGTTTTCTGAAAATCTATAAAAACTTAGCAATTTTATTCTCAGTGTTATAATGAAGTGGAATATCAATTGCTTATGGCAATGTAAAGCCATAAATAATTTTTGAGTTTGAGAAGGATAATTTTGCTGATGAAACCATTAATGGAGCTGTTGAGAATATGTTATAGGCCGTGACAATATTGGGATAAATTTCTGACAAATTATTTTGAAGTATAAATCTTAGTAATCTAGAGAACGATTCTAAATCTCTTTCTAAAAAGATTTAATCTTTATCTAAATCATTTTTGTTTGTCTTAGTTTAATTTTATACATAAATTTATAAATGGCACTTTAATGCATCTTCTGACATTCCCTATAATTTGTGGAGTTTGCACAAGAACTAAAATGGTTTCATGACTTGTGTGTAATTCAAAATGCCTGTCATGTATTCTATTGCTTTATTTTTGATGACAAGAAGACACTAATTTAAAAATTGCCTTCCTTGTTAATAATTGGTTTATTGGCAAGTTCATTAAGATATTATTTTATTGTTAAATGCAATGATCTTTAAATTTAACTTCTACTTTAAGCCTGTAGATATTTTCTGTTTAATCTTTTGAAATCTCAAAACCAGAGATTGTAAAGGCTTTGAAGAATCCTAAGAACCACCCACTATACTTCCCTATACTTCTGTATGTATGCTTATATTTACCAAAAAATAACCTACTGAGTAGGTTCCTGCTTGAGCACATGACACTCCTGTTTGCGTGGCGAGGCCAGAGAGCTGACATTTGTGCTGGGGTGGCCAGGAAGGCTCAGGAGGGGAGTGAGCTGGTCTCTCACCCAGGTCTCAGTGTGCAGCCAGGGGGCTCCTTACTCTCCTCCGGGGCTGCAGCTGTCCCTGCCCAGGCCACCCTCTGGGAGTCTGCAGAGTCCTGACTGACTGCCCTAAACGTGCCTCTGTGTGTCAGGTGGCCAGGCTCAGTGCTTGGCACTCCTGCTCCCACTGCCTCCTGTGCCTGCGAACTGAGGCTGTGTCTGCACAATCACCCACTTACCTTCTTTGCTCACAGGCGTGTTCCCTTGTCACACTGGATTTTCTAAAATAAGCTATAAATCCAAAATCATAGAATTATTAAGAATTTCAAGACAGTATCAACAAAGCACCCAAGCCAGCACTGGATGCCTGGTAGAAGCGGAGTCTGTGCGACTGCACTGGACCCTCTGTGCAAGCCCCATGCTGGCAGGACTTGCTGGCAAGTGGGCAGCCTGGGGTATCCTCCATGCTGCTGGCCACCTCAGGGTCAAAAGAACAAGCAGAAAGAACACCAGGGTCAGAAAGAAGCACGCCTTTCACATCCCTGTGGTATCCTCTCCTGGCAAGGCTTAGCATACCCGGTCAGCTGAAAGAGGCAAAAATGTAGGGCCCAGTTCTAGTATCACAAATATAATAAATAAAGATGAACTTGGAGGACTCAGGTGCTGACCCAAGTCACTGTGGAAATGAGTGACGGAAATGAGTAAGATTAGTGCTCACAGAAACTCTTCCCAAGCACTGCGCTCTGGTTGTTGAAGTTCTTCTCCATGAGGGTATGGGCTAACTGCTCTGAAACCACCGCACACTGATGGCGGAGCTGAGCAGTTAAGTAAATGAATGGCGAAGCAGATTGCTCCTATTTTAGTGAGAGGCTACAGAAAAATCAGAGGAGTAAGTTAGAGCATTCCAAGCACCAAGTTTTGTCTTAAAATAAAATCAGGAGGCCATTTACAGTCTCCTTGGAGAGATGGGGTTCCAGGGCTAAAGGAGGAAATAAACTAGAGCACCTGAGTCGTTCGTAATGACTGAAGGGCAGAAAGTGCTCAAGCAAAAGCCTGCAACGATAAGGGGATATCACGCAGATACAGATAGCAACGGAAAGGGTCCCGAATGGCTGGGGCATGTGTAAAAGTGTGGCCTAAATGGCCTTTAGCCAGTGTGATCTTCTTCCCAAGGTGAATAGCCCAAGTGAAGCATAATAAAAAGTTGAGAGGCACTCCACCTGAGGGACATTCCACACAGTCACTTACAGGTACTCCTCCAGCTGTGGGAGTCAGCAGCAAGAAAACTCTGAGGAGCTCTCACAGAGTTGACAGCTGAGGAGACAGGCATACTGAATGTGGTGTGCTAAGCTGGACGAGATCCTGGAGCAGAAAGGCCCTGGAAACCTGAATAATATGTGGCTGTCTACTAATCAGTATGTGCCAGTGTTGGTTCATTGATTATCAGAGATGTGCTATACTGATGCAAGATATTAACGATACAAGAAACTCAGTGAAAGGTATAAGATAATTCTCTTCACTGCTTCCACAACTATTTTGTAAATCTAAAAGCTTTCTAAAATTAAAGCTTATTAAAAATAGGTAATAGGAACTAGGGAGATCTTTTTCCAATGAGAAGAGGAACAAGAGATGGAGCTAGATGGGAGGGAGGAAAGGGAAATAGGAATTTAAAAAAGCAGAACTGAAGAAAAGGAAATAGAGCTTTTGCAAATGGGCAGGAGAGCAAGAGTTGGAGGGAAAAAGGTGGGATGGTGGGGGAACGTGATGAAAAAGGAATTAAGCTGCACAAACTCCCCATAGTAAGTATAATTATTATGCCCTGCAAACATGTACTAATGAAAAAAAGCTTGTTAAAAGAGAGTGAATTTGAAGTTTAGCAGTGATAAACTGATGACCGGTCTGTTACATTGATTCCCTTAGTAGCATCTGTCCCAGAATAGGCACTAAGCTGCTGTTATGGGTTATATGTTGATGTTCCCCCAAACCTTCTTGTGCTGACAGGTAGATGACTGCATCATGGGGTGTGATACTCATCGGTGGATTAGTCCACTGAGGAATTTATAGATAAATGTGATGTTGGGAGGTGGAGTGGTCAGAGGAGGTGGTCACTGGGGTGTGGCCAGAAGGGTCTCTCTCTCTTCCTCCTCCCTTTACTCTCTTCGCTTCTCTGCTGCCATGGTCTGAGCAACTCTCCTCTTCCATATCCTTCTGCCTTGCCGCTCTGTCTTGGAGACAGCTGGATGTGGACTGAAACAGGAGCTAAAATAAACTTCTCTTTCTTTAATTTGTGGGGTGTTGCATATTTTGCCCAGGAAAGGAAAGCAATGAAGTCAACTACCAAATAGACAAAATGCTTTGGCCCAATGACCTCAGCCAGGCTCTGGCGTCAGTCAGTCCAGTGATGGCTTCAAGGAGCACCTGAGTGAAAGAGCTACTGTGCTAGGATGGAAGCCAGGCCTGGGTCATCGGCATGGCCTCCAACTGACCAAGGTGGGTCTAGCTGAGGCCACTGGTAAACACACAATCTGCCAGTTACATGAGTCATTGTCTGGCGCCATCCTGCAGTGAGATGAGATGGTCACCCAGTGTCAGGTTCAAGACATCAAGCCTCTTCCATGCTGGAAAGACTACTGATTCATTCAGATAAAATTCATTATGTAGTCCTGATATGAGTTTTTCCATGGGTAGGACATCAGCTATCACTACTTCCTGAAAACTTACCAAGTCTAATAATGCACCAAATCAGAATCCTCAAAAGCATCACATCTGGTCTAGGGAGCAATTTTAACAGAAGAACCTCTGAGCATGAATTTACTTGGCAAGTTACAGACTGCACCAAAGCAGCTGGCCCAGTAGAGTGTTAGAACTGCTTGGAAAAGACTCTGTGAAAGTAGCAGAAATGTTTTATTTTATTTTGTGATGGGATGCTCTCCTTCATGATGTAGTATATAATTTAACTGAAGATTGTTACATGATTCTATATCTATAAGAAAAATACATCAATCTGGGAATGATAGTGGGAATAAATAGACTCCAATTTCCATTACTCCAATAGTCTGGACTGGGAATCCTTCTCGCCACCTGCAATATAGTAGACTGCACAGATTTAGAGTTTTCAGCCTCCAAAAGGTGAATACTTTCTCCAGGGGAACACGCTAAGATTCCTAAGGTGTAAGGTACAAGCACCATATGAGTGCTTTGATTATCAAGAGGAGCTGGTTTGCTCTTACACAGTGGAGCAGAGAAGAATTTGCTTAGCACCAAGGTGCTCAACTGGGTACTCCCTTGTTCAAGTTTGATTGCAAATGAACAAGTGCACCCTGACAATGGCATCATGACCAGGGGAGAAGGGATGTAGGTTCAGGTCAACTGCTAAAGCCACCAGAAGCAGTGACAGTACAAGGGATCTAGAAGAAATAAGGGAGAAGGATGGCAATGAATGTTACTGAATCACTGAGAACAGTTGCAGTGGCATGGACTGGAATTCAACCAGCAAATCTTTCTCTTCCATATTTTTCCCCAGAAATAGTGAAAAGCTATTCTTTGAATATATGTAAAGCAAAAGCCTGAGGGTAGACTTCAGCAGAGATGGAGATGCACTCTCCAAATCCCCCTTCAGTGGAGGACTTGTTGCTCTGGCCCTGGGAGTGTGGCATACAGCTTGCAGATGTTGAGAGCTGAACAGCCTGCTTCAATAGCAGATGCTCCTTGCTCAAGTTCATGGGCTTTCGAGGGCAGTACACCCCCAATGGCTGATCAGTACATGACTCTGAAGGCCCAGTACCTTGGCAAAATCTAAGGGAACTCTGATAGGCTGCTGTAGCACCAGATGTCTCCTTGTGATTGTTTTCAAGACACTCTTGTAGTTTTCTTTCTTCCTCTGCCTGGGTCTGCTTTCTTCTTTGAATTTATTTTTATTAGTATTTGTCTTAGTTACATTTTGCATCGCTGAGACAAAATATCTGACACCCAAGTTAAAGGAGGAAAGATTTACTTAGTTTACAGATGGTAGAAGTTTCAGTTCATAGTTGTTCAACTCCAAGGCAGGTTGGCATGGCAGAGGGGCATCACAGAGGAGAAACTGCTCATGGTGGGCAGAAGGCAGGAAGGCAGCAAAGCACTGAAGTAGTGGAAAGGAAAAGTTTTACAAAGGCTGCAATGCAGGTCAATGACGAAGCTTTTGCAGCTTCATCTTCTGATTCCCAGCCAAGTGCCACACTATTTGAATCCCAAGAGGGTCCTAAGTGGGATTATAATACAGAGGGCAGAGAGGCTATTTAGCTGGCATGTGACAAGGAATGCCCAAACCTGAGGACTACAACCAGCTCAAGTCTATTGGTCAGAACCCTAATAAACTCAGTTGCTTTTCAGCTTTGGCTTGCAGAGGCACTCTGTGAATACAGTAATTTATACTCTGAGTCTAGAGAAGGTCAGGTCATCCTACAACATTACTGTATTAGTTAGTCAGCTCTAGACCTTAGAAAAAAACTTCAAAAAGTCCAACTGAGCCCACAAACTGAAATAAACCAACAGATTGACAAAACTTATTCAGTGTTCAATAACCATGATGAGGTAGAGGACACATGAGAACTGAATAAGGAAAGGAGGCAGGCTAAAGCCATACTCACCCTATTTGATAAGGTTCATGGCAATGCATGCAACACTAGGGGCATCTAAGGTAACCTGTAGAGTGATGGAAGCAAGTCAGAGTGCTTCAAGTACAAGCAAAAAGGGCACTGGGCAAAGGAGCACCCTCAGAAACCACCAGCCCTTGTTGGACCTGTCAGAACTTGGAAGATGACCCTTGACATTGGAAGACGGAATGCCCCCATTCATAGAGAGGAATGAGGTCCTTCCCTTCCTTGGTGGCCAGGAAAGAAGGCCCAGACAGTGTGTGGTTCTAGTGCCCAAGGCAACCTGCAAGGCTGCCATGCAAGAGTGTCCTAATTAATTCATAGGACTCTTGGGTAACTTTAGACGTAGCAGGCAAATAAATTATGTCCTCTGTGGTACGAGTGTGACTTATTCAGTTCTAGTTTCTTACTTGGGGGAGCTTCATCTTATTTTAATTTTGGGGCCTGGAGGGAGTTAATCAGACAACTTTTTAACCCCTACTCTGAACTGCTGTTTAGATCAGTTCCTTTTCCAAGCTGCCTTTATGGTGTTACAGGAGTGCCCCATACCAATAATTGGAAGAGATACACTTTCCCTACTCAGACATACTCTGATACTTCTAGAAAACCATGTCCTAGGTGCTAGAGATGCACCCAGCCCTACCCAAGGAGCCCCACATGTCTGCTGGGAGTAGATCCTCAATCACCGTATGGTGGAGCCCCAGAGAAGGCTATTAAGGTCACTTTGGTAGTCATTCAGTTAAAGGACCCTAATCTATGTCCTCACAGAACACAGTATTTCTTTAAGAAAGAAGTTAGACTTGGGTTAAAGACCATTATTGATAAGTTTGTGACTATGGGATTATTGGTGCCATGCCAGTTTCCATGCAGTACACCTATTTTATTAGTAGTCAAATTCTCAGGAGGATAGCACCTAGTACAAGATCTCAGATCCACCAATGAGGCAGTGGTACTTATTCACCCATCAATAGCAGACCCACATACCCTTTAGCACAGATCCTAGGAGACATTAAATGCTCCTTGTCTTCGATCTCAAAGTCACCTTCTTTTCTGTCCTTGTAGATCGTGGCTCCCAATATTTGCTCACATTTGAAGGAAAGGATCCCCAAACAGGAATCCACCAACAGTATACTTAGACTCTCTTGCTTAAGGGTTTTAGAGACAGCCCCTACTCTTGTGCATGGGCTTTAGGTCAAGACTTGAGAGACTTAAAATTCAAAACGAGAAGCCTATTACAGTACGTAGATGACTTCCTCATTTGTAGTTCACTAAGAAGTTACACGATAAGAACACATTAAGGCTCTCAATTTTCCAGCAACATGGGATTATAAGGTGTCCTAACACAAAGTCCATATTTCTTAACAAAAGATGACTTACTAAGATACTTCTGAACTTCTGGACAAAGGCAACTGTCCTTAAAGAAAACAGAAGCAATTTGCCATCTGGGTCCTCCAGAGCTCAAACAGCAACTGAGAGCTTTCTTGGTAATGGGAAGTTTCTGCTGGATACCCCACTTTGGAGTAATAACTAAACCACTATATGAGACAACAGAAGGACCAGAAACTTAAAACTTAAAATGGGCAGTAGCTGCTCAAGAGGCTTTTAAAGCCTTAAAACAGGCTTCGCGCAGGCCCCAGCATTAGGAATCCCAGACTTAACTAAGCCTTTTTCTCTCTGTGCCTGAGAGACAAGGAGTAGCCACGGGAGTATTAATTCAACACCTAGACAAGGCAAACAAATCTGTTGCCTATTTTTCTAAGTGACTCGATGGAGTATCACCATGCTGACCTAAATGCCTGCAAACAGTAACCACTACAGAACTCTTAGTCCAGGAAGCTTCTAAGATAAATTTAGAACCAAACCCCTTAGTGCTAACCCCATGCCAATTTAAGACTCTGTTGGACCTCAAGGGACAGTTGTAGAGGACTGGAGAAGGACTCACTCAACATCAAGACATTATTATTGAAAACTCAGTTGTTTCTCTTTGTCCCAGCCATCTTCCTTTCAGCTAACCAACAGATGGAGCATGAGTGTGAACAGATCATCACCCAAAATTATGTCAGCTGTCCTGATCTGGGGAGCCAACATAAACGGGGCCAGCTAGCACATGGTTCACTGATGGCAGCGGCTCCATAAAGGATTGCATGAGGAGGGCAGATTATACCATAATAAGCCCCAGATGGGTCACTGAAGCAAGAGGACTTCCCTCTGGGACTTCTGCCCTGAAGGCAGAACTTTTTGCACTCACCCAGGCACTCCTACTTGCCTGGGGCAAATGGGTCAATATATATATACTGATTCCAAGCTTGCCTTTCTTATCCTACATGCACATGCAGCCACCTGGAAAGAAACAGAACATTTCACTAGACACTAGTCTCCAATAAAACATGGACCAGAAATCCTCAATCTCCTTGAGGGAGTAAATCTCCAAAACGAGGTTTGTCGTCCCACCACAAGGGACATCAAGTCTCCATGGACCTTGTCTTCCAGGATATTCTCAGGCAGATATCACTGCCAAACAGACTGATTTCCAATATAATTCTGACCAATATAGTCAACAGCTTTATCCATGGACCATTCTAAGATTTTGACTTAAAACCAGAATATCTTACAGAAGACATTCAAATGATTTGCTATGAGGGAGGAACTCAAAAGGGCCAATGGTGGTATGTGGGACCTTGACTGTTCTCACTACAGTGAGTGCAACAGAAGTCACTAAGTCCCTTCAGGATGCCTTCTGCCTAGGATGCGATGTCACCTGTCTTAGTTACTTTTCACTTGTTGCTGAGACAAAATACCTGATGCCCAAAATTAGGGAAGGAAAGGTTTATTTCTTACAATTCTCAGGAGGTTTTAGTCCATACTCAGTTGGCTCCAAGGCAGTATACCATGGTGGGGCTGCCATCCATGGCTGCCACAAAAAGCAAGGCAAACCGGTGAAAGAGTGTGGAAGAGCAAGAGAGGAAGATCCACCTCCTTTACACTGTATCTCGGCTCCACCCCTGGGCAGATACAGCACTCACATCGCCAATCCCAGTGCTAGACAACAAGCCAATCACAAACACCAGACTCAGCCTGGTCCAAATTAGATGAGGACTTGGGGGGGGACACAAGATCCAACCAGTATACCACCACTGCTATGGCACATAGGCTTTATATAGAGCCTGGAGTCCGTAATATTGTAAACTAGGTCTGTAGGGCATGTCCTGCCTGTGCCCTCTCATAGACTCATCCTCCCTTATTTCATTGCCTGAATGGGTACAAAGGTGTGAGTTCTCTGGAGACAGTTGGCCAATAGACTTCACCCACATGCCTATGTGTAAGGGATATACTCACTTCCGGTGTGCACTGACATCTTTACTGGGTGGGTAGAAGTCTTCCCTACCATGCCATGATGGGGTCTAAAGGTGGCAAAAGTTCTCCTTAAAGAAGTAATCACTAGGTTTGTACTGTCTGGTCTATTCAGAGTATGAAAAGTAACTAAGACAGGTGGCATCGCAAACCCTCTTTCACATCCCAAATCACAGATGGTGGTGCTAATGCACTGGTAATTAAATATCATCTCTAAACTGTGTGGAGACCCCAATCATCAGGAAAGATTGAAAGAGCCTATCAAGCTCAAATGAACCTTAGCCAAACTGTGTCAAGAAAACCCATTATAAGTTGCTAGCCCTCTTTTAAATTGCCTTACTGAGACATCTAGCAAGCCCTCAAGTTCAAATTTAGTCTCAGCGCATTTGAGATACTTTATGGGAAACCTTTTTGAGATCTATTCTACTCACTGACACTGAAACCTTCCTGCTTCAACATGTGACCCATCTAGGAATGTTTCAACAGGCCCTCCAGGAAGATGGAAATAAGATTTTTCCATTCTCAGGCACATAATAATTGTCAGTGCAAAGTCTTCCCTGGTAACCAAGTCCTAATCAAGACCTAGAAAGAGGGTGGACCCCAGGACCAACTCTTTCACAAACGGAAAGGCTCTTTCACAGCCCTATTAACCACTCCCTCTACCATTAAGGTACAGGGAATAGATAGTAGGATTCACCTCTCCAGGGCAAAGCCCCAGCTGACTGAGACACAGAAAACAAAAAGGAGGGACCATGGAATTTGTAAACCTGTGAACAAATAGATGACCTCAAGTTTCTTTCAAGAAAAGGAAACATCAACTATTCTGGTGAATCATATAAGTAAAATGGTTTGCTCCCTCTAAGTAAGTTGTGTGAACAGTCTCACTACTGTCTTGTTTACTACATGTAAGGTCCCTGTGTTATTGGAATCTCCTAGATTTTGATTCTTCTGAATGCTATGCTGAAATGTTATTGGGTAGTCCTTCTAAAAGTAATTTGCCAAATAAACTTTACTGGGTTCTAGGTTGCTCACCTCTCCTTCTGGAGTTGGATTCCAGGCTCATCTGGTCTTGAGCAAAGAACTGAACAAATGAGCAAAAAGCAGTGGCAAATTTTATTTGAAAAACTAAAATTGAAGAATGGGGGAGAAACTGGCTCTGCAGAGTGAGCATGAGCTGAGTGAAAAAAAAAAAAGCAGGTAAAAGGACACCCTGCAGAAAGCAAGGCAGGCTATCACGAGGAAATTCGTGATAGCAAGCTCTTCTTGTCATCTGTGTCCTTTTACAATGAGGAAAACAAAACTTTGGGAAACTGAAGCTTAAGACCAAAATGGATAGCTTGCACAAAGCAACTATTTCACTCGGCTTCTGCTATCTTGCTTGTACAGCCTGTCTCTGGTATTTTGCTTGTACTGCCTGGCTCTGAAATCTTGCTTGTACAACCCACCTCAAACCCCCTTTGCTTAACCATGCCCCATTCTGCCTCTGTAACAGCTGGTGCATTCCTGACTAAAGCCTCTTTGTGAGACAGCCATGACAAAGGCTCAGAGTTCAAACTTTGGAGTACACAGCTCCTCTGAGTACACTGGTGCAATAAACTTTGGTTTCCTCTGCCTCTCCTAGCGTTGCTTAATTTCTTTGCCTTTGTTAAATTTAAAACTGCTGTAACATTCATCCTGTCCATACTGTCAAGGAAACCCTCAGAACTTCTACATACAGGTCGTGAGAGGTGGTGCCAGGATTCTATGCCTCAGGCTGATATCAGCTCTAGGTCACCCTACTGAGAGAGAGCCTGCCTGTATTCTCAAGAGGCATCCAGGAGCAGAGCTTTGAGAACTGTTCTGTGCGTGTGTTCCGGGATCTTGTAATTAACAGGTCAAGCCTACTTCTCCAGCCAGCTTTGCCATGCTTTAGGCTCCTGTATCGCTTGTTCCAAGTTATAACTAGACATCTTTTGGGTCTTTTCTGTTGGTTTTTGGAATTATTAAAACAACTGCCTCTAATAGAGATAATAAACAGTGACTATCTACATGAGACCTTAAAGCTAATCACATCTTTCTCCTATTATCAGTATCCACCTAAGTACTTGACAGCTTCGATGAATTTGCCCAGAGCATTGCCTTCCTTCAACACCAGACAGACTCAACAGCAGCAGCAGCAGCCCTATGATAGATACACCAACAGCTGAAACAAAGGGACTGTGTCCCTAAAAGAAGGATGCAGTTTCTAAGTCAACAGGTCTAAAATAGTAAGAGACATGAAAAAGAACTGGCTGGCTATGCTTCCAACGTCCATGAAGAGTTACTTGAGTCATGGAAGTCCTGGCAAAATATCAGAAACTGGGGGTCTTGGTCACTGTCCTAGACATGGCTTTAGGTGCTTCTTATAGCCTTACTTTTTTAATCTTACATACTTAATCTTTTTTTTTTTTTTGTAATACCAGGAATTGAACACAAGACCTTGCGCTTGCCAGGTAGGCACTTATGCCTCTGCACTATATCCCTGGCCTGACATACTTAATCTCTTGGTCAAAATTGTTTATGTTCGACGCCATCAGACTACTAGTGGTGACTGCGACTCAAGATCGGAAGCTGCATCCTCATCCACAGTTCATCAAGGAATCTTCAGGTTAAGGGCTCATCTGCCTTGAACTCATAGATCAGTCAGGGTGACAGTTCCTGGTCTCTGTGCAGGTGCGGTTAATGCCCCTATTCAGCCACATGAAACTGTAGAGACAGAACCGGTTACTTCAACTCCCCTCAAAGATTTTCAGGGACCAGGACTCTCGGCGGGAGAATAGCACCGTTAGAAACAAAGGAGCTGAGAGAGTCACTGCCTTCTCTCCGCCTAACTGTATACGGCACCCTACGGTTATCCTTTCTTCCATTAGGCTAAGAGAGACAATAAATAACAAAGACCCCTAGGAGATGACCGTGCCTTAGGTGCCAGGGAGAGACCCAGTGGGAGGCATCAAAAGCAGAGATGTCTGACTTTTAAATTCTGAAAACTTGAGTTATTGGCTCCCTTTTTTCCTACTTCCTGTTGTTGTTGCTGGCTTCTCTGTGATCCTTGACAAACGTTTATTTATTACTTACTAGTGTGCATTCTTTCCTACTGGACTATTGTTGTCCATTCAACCGTAACAAAATGTTTTACCTGTTTTACCTACCAGTGTATTGTTTCTGTTTTGATATCCGGATCTTGAATCCTGCTCTCTTTTTTTGCCTTCCACAGTATAGCTCCTAAAATCACTCCTTAATAAACTCATGCATGCTCCTTCTCCCAGCATCTGCTTCCCCAGCAGTCTCATCTGTGATAGAAGTCTGCTGAGGGCCAGCGTCTGTGTTGGGTGACTTACTTTTGATATTTCTGCTATTTTTTGTGAGATATTTTGAATGATACTCACTTTTAAGGGTTCAGGCTGGAAGTCCCGAGTTCATTAGCTTTTCCAGGGTTCTACTCAAAGAGATTTCAAAGGCTGTGCCTCCTGCTCGCTCTGCCATGCTAACTATGGCTGTGGTAGGAAAATAGAAATTTACACCAATAACCAATTCCTACCACAAACTAGACATTGTTTTAGGTGTTTGTCCCTATACACCATGCAGTTTTTATAGAAAACCTATTGAAGCAGTGAATGTTATCCCCATTTCTGAGCATGTAATGTGAGAACCAGGCTTGTTTGATTCAAAGCCAGTGCATTATCCTCTAGGTCAAGCTGTTTTTGGTGTCTAAGGTAAGGGCCATTCTAGGGAGAACAGGAGAGGCTGCGAGCCCAGCATTTACATAGAAACCACCCAAACTCTGCATGCCTCATTGAAATACCTACTCTAAGAATGAGTATCTCCCTTCTCAAAAATGGGCTTTAAGTCATGACCACTTACTTATAAAAGTCTCAATGCAATCCTTCTTAATAGCTGAGTGGTACTCCATTGTATAAAAATACCACATCTTTTTTATCCATTCTTCGATTGATGGGCACTTGGGCTGTTTCCAAGATCTGGCTATTACAAATTGGGTTGCTATAAACATGGGTGCACAGATATCACTGTGGGATGATGTTTTCAATTCTTCTGGGAAAATACCCAGAAGTGGGATAGCTGGGTTGAATGGGAACTCTAATCCTAGCTTCTTGAGGAATCTCCACACTGACTTCCTCAGTGGTTGCACCAGTCTACACTCCCACCAACAGTGGAGAAGAGTTCCTTTTCCCCCACAGCCCCTCCAGCATTTGTTGTTGGTTGATTTTTTAACCTTGGCCTTTCTTTCTGGAGTGAGATGGAATCTCAGTGTTGTTTTAATTTGCATTTCCTGAATGACCATTGATGTTGAACATTTTTTCATATATTTATTTGCCATTTGTATTTCTTTCTCTGAGAAGTGTGTATTCATCTCAGATGCCCATTTCTGGATTGGGTCCTTGAATTTTAGGGGCCTGATTTCTTTTAATTCTTTATATGTTTTAGATAGAAGTCCTTTGTCTGATGGACAATTGGTTAAGATATTTTCCCAGTTCATGGGTTTTCTTTTCACTCTGTTGGAGATTTCCTTTGAGACCATACTCATAAGTGAGATAAATCAAACTCACATGTGTAAATACTGTATTGTCTCCCTAGTGTAAGAAACTGAAAAAGTATATATGATCCAAAATCTATAATAAATGCTATGTAAGGGTAAAAAATAGCTCGAAGAGCAAAAGTAATTGGGAAGAGAAAAGGGGGAGAGAGGGAAGGGAAAAGGAAAATTTATAAATCTGTATTTATGTATATGTAAGATAACTAAAACGAACACACTGCTGAATGTATTCGTTATTGAGAAAGAACAATTAATAGTCATATGATTAGTTCAATTTTACATGTGTATATCTGTTAATGTAAGCAACCATGTTGAAGATAACGATATGCAATATTGCAACCATTGTCAAGTTTCTATCATCCTGTTTTGTAAACCTGCAATGCTACTGTTGTGCATTTACTCTAGTTGTTTGTCTCTTTTGCTTATTGTCTTTGTTATATGTGTTTTTTTCTGCTTAAATAAAAAAAAATAAAAAATAAAAAATGTTATTCTTGTGCCCCCCCCCCAAAAAAGAATGGGCTTTATAATCCTTTAGAAAAATTTTTGGAGGGGTTTCCTTCTGGTCCCCTGTGATTAGCCACAGCTAGGGATTGTAAAGCTTCAACTGGACAGGATGTTCTCAGGACCCAACTTGTTTGCCAAAGAGGCATTGTTCTCAGCAGAGACTAAAAGATATAAGATAAGGCACGGAGTCTTGCAGTCCCTGTACATCTGGAGACACCTGAGAACTTACACTGGATGCCTCAAGGACTTTGTCCACTGAGGTGCAAGGCAGTCAGAGAACTTTGGGCACTGATATTTATTAATAGCTTCTTGCCTAATGTCCCTTGCCTTCTTTCACTCCCTGTAAAAAAGGCCCACTTATCTTTGTTCCCTTCAGACAGTCTTATCGCCCTCTATCTACCTGCACCCAGGTATTAAACTGTATGCCTTGTTGCTTTCACAAAAGCCTATTGACTGGTCTCAGCCTCATCATTCCTTGCAGGGATTCCTATATTCCATGCTTTGCAGTCCAAAGTATGACACTGAAAATAGAGCTAAGCCTGGAGAAACAAGAGCAGAGAGGAATACTCTTTCTACTACTGGGAGAAATAATGCTAAGTTACTTAGATGTTGTCCTTTGTTCATACTTAGCTTGTGTCTTAAACTGAGCCATACTAGGTGGTGGGTTGTAATGTAGAGTGTTTTATAGTGATTCTCTGAATGGCCCTAGATTTAATGTGCTAATTTTTTCCCCTAGTACATTCACCCATAATCCTGGCCTCTTAATCACACAGCAACTTGAATTTTACTCTGGTGTAAACATTGTGCACTTTCGATTTGTGGAATTGTTTTCCTTTAATTAAATGAAGGGGGGAAGTGTAGTTATTTTCAACTCCACACAAATTACTACCCGGTAGAAACTGAATAATGTATTGTAAGTAGTACTTATTCTATTTATTGCACCGTCTATTGATGTGTTGGACTTGTTCTATTTTGGAGGCACTGCCATGGTAACTGGGCTTCTGACAAAGGCCTGTGTCACAGCAGATCTTGAGCATGCAGAACTTTGGATAAGCGGTAAAATAATCAACCTCAGTAGGCTCAGAAATAACACTCCGGGGGATTATGCTTTACTCCTGGATGTATTTCCCCATGAAGCCAGGAAGTCCTAAGAGACAGTTCATGAGATTTACTGGACAGAAAGCTGGCCCTCTTCAAAGGGGTGGAATAAAGTCTGTAGCTCCCCTGGCCAACCTCTGTGGCTCTGCCTCTTGTTCTGTTTTGGCCTTTGGGTCAAGCCCACAGTTTCAGGTGAAGAACACAAGCAGGTTTTCAGTTTTCAGAGAGCCAGGGTGATGTGATGACTGCCCCAAGTCCACGGATGTGAGCACAGCCCAGCTCTGTCCTCGCCCCGGCCGGGCAGCTTCCCTCACCTGGGATTCTGTTTCCCAGCTGTGAACGTGGATGCTTTGGACACCCTGAGTACTAACCTTGTGCTATTCATGAAGTGAGTACACAGGGAGACAGGGACGGGCTGGGGCTGACACACTCATTTCTTTTTTCAGTTTTTCTTAAATTTTGTGAAAGAATAAAACAAAATTTCATAACAAAAAGTAACATAATAAGAATAATTAATACATTATGTATCAAAATACTTACTCAGAGTACAAGATAGATAAAAAATATCTTTATAAAGAAGAAACAAATAGATAAAAAAACACAAACCATTCTTTTCAAAGAACTAAGTTAAAAATAGTAGTATAAATGAAACAAGATAGCATGGATATAAAGTATTTTCTTTTTTTTTTTTTTTTTTTGTGGCACTGGGGATTGAACTCACAGCCTCGCCCCTGCCAGACAGGCGCTTAAGCTGCTGAGCCAAACTCCCAGCACTTATAAAGTATTTTCAAAACAACAGAACGTGCAATTTGGGGATGTGTTTGAACTTCTCCCTCCTTCTATTTACCTCTCTTTGTTTTACTCTTTATTTGTACAGTAACTTCTCAACTTACGAACATTTGAGCTGCAAAACTTTCATAGATGCAAATGGACCTCATATAATGAACATTTGTAGATGCAAACAAGTTTCAGAAGTAGCTCATATGTTTATTTAGTATGCGTATATGTGTGTAAACATGTGCTATATATAGCTTGTGTGTCTGACTTGTTTCACTTCACATTATGTTCTCAAGTTGCATCCATTTACTTACAGATGCCTCCAGTTTATTCTTTTTATGGCAGCATAGTACTCCACTGCATTTTCCTTGGCTACTCATCTGTCAGTGAACATACAGGCTACTTCCAAGATCCAGCTATCATGAATTGTGCTGCTGTAAACAGAGGCATGCATGTATCCCTGTACTATGCTTTTTCACTCGTCTCTGCAGAAACAGCAGATCGCAGTGGTCCCCTGGACAGTGAATATCTAAGTTCTGCTGTCTTCTAAGGGTTCCTGTCTGTGCAGGAGGAAGACACTGGAAGGAAACTCAGAGGGCGTAAGTCTTCGCCCCTTCGGGTTTCCCTTTGGATTTGGCTAAGAAACAGCCTCCCTGCTTCGACTCAGTACCTCACTGTGGAGAGTCACCAGTAAGCACCAGCAGTGAGCAGCTCTGCTCTGCCTTCTTCAGCTCTTTCCCTCCTTTATTCTGTTCCTTTATATCCTCACAGACTACCTTAGGCTGTGAGTCAGGCCCCAGAGCCTTCTCCGCAGCCCCACTGTATACCAGGTTCTGAATTTCAGAGCCAGGATGACTGCTCTTCTTCTCCTCTTCCTCCAGAAGACTTGCAGCCATTGCTTCTGGCTTCACAAGCTCAACTGCTCAGGCTGAATTCCATCTGGAAGTGAGGTGGTGGCCAGCTCTCAGGTGCCCCCCCAAGGAGGCTAGAAAGGAACACCTGGAGAGGCCCTGCGTGGTAACACAGGTTCCAGAGGGACGCTGATTGGAAACTGCGTATTATCTTGCAAAACGCCTATAACCCAAGGAAGAGGAAACCAGGGCACGCACAGGCAGAAGCGGGAAATGGAAGAGTTTCTCTGTTTGTTGAGCAATGGTCTCCCATGTGACTGAAATAAAAGTTGGAAGATTATCTAGGAGTCACAGCTTTTCACCATCATTTCTTACACCCAATGTTTGAAAGGTGGCTGGGAACTAGGGGGTAGGCACAGCGCTCCTCCTTTTTTTTCTATCAATTCCATAAGCAATCCCTCCCCCTCCTGACCCTTGGCACTCCACTCTCCTTCCAAAAACGTTTCAGTCTCTGCACCCTTAACCCTCAGCCAGAATGCTCAACCATCCGTCTCAAAGGCTCCCAAAGTTGGTGGGATCCTCAGGTCAGAAGAAACAGGCCAGGATCAGAGCAAACACACTCTCTTCAACTCTTTAACTCTTTTGTTTCATTGATAATGGAAATTCCACCTCTCTGTCTAATGCTGTTTCTATGTCTCCTCCCTCAACCATGCCCCTGCCATAAACTAAAGAAGCACGGCTTTCCTGCTCAGTGGCTCTCTCTCGTGGGGTCCTAGAAGTATTTCCACTTACAGGAATCAGCAATCAGCTAGCTCTCACCTCCTTCCTTGTTTTCACCAGTTCTTCCTTCTGTTTGTCAAACAGTCCCCTGGTTGGTGACACTTGGTGGGGTGTGGGGTGTGGGGTGAGAGCTGGGAGAGCAGGTGTGAGGCTATGCCACAGCTAAGGAGTTTTTGGTTAAAATGCAAATTAAGATGTCCAGTGACTCGAACATTTTCGGTTTTTCCAGAGAACTGAGTTCATGACTTGGAAGAAAAAAAGAAAGAAAAGAAAAAAATAAGTGCGTGAATGTCCACATCTGGGAAGAATACGTGTACAGGCCAGAGGGGGCGGCGCGAGGGAAGTGGGGGAGGCAGGACAATGCCTATCATTAAAGGCTGGAGGAGACCAAGAAGGGGTTCTGTATTTTTAGGGGTGACGGAACACTTCCGGCCCATGAAGCTTCGAGATGTTAATTATAGGACCTGTGGATGTCAGCAGAGAGTCTTTAAAAGAATAATTTATGTGCCTAAAATCTCCCCAAGAATACACAGCCCGTTTTAGAAACGTCCGTCAAAGACAACAAAAGTGAAATGCGCAAATGCCTTCTACGCAGGGCGGTGCTGGGCAACGGGCCGCTGCCTCCCCCCACGTGGTTGCTAGGAGACCGCGGGGCCACACAGCCATCATCTCCATACTTGCTGCGAGGTTGAGTAATTGGTGTCTGGATGTGCGTGTGCTGCTTCCCAAAATATCTCTTTAAAAAGACGTGAGAGAGAGATGCGGAGCAAGTAGGTAGGAGGGTGAAGAGGGGCTGCATCCCTCGAGGGCGGTGGGCTCCTAGGAGCAGAGAAGCCGGGACGGGGTGGGGACCCTCCCTAGGGATAGAGTGCAGAGGCCTTTGCGGATTCCTTCCCTGCCCCACCTGCAGGCTGATCTCCCCAGGCGATGTGGACGTTGGTAGGGATAATTTAAATTTAGGGAGCAATGTAGTTTGTTTTTTCTTTTGTACTTGTGAGGCACAGCAAGGCTGAGAAAGATTTTAATTTTAATTTTGCAGATATTTGGAATGTAAATATGCCTTTAAGGGTGCTTAATTATATGTGTGGAACTCTGTTTTGTGAAAGAAGGAGTAGACCAGAAACTAATACATGTGGCCATACATATAGCAGTGCGCGCACACACACACACACACACACACATATAAAAATGGCTTCAGCCACTGCAAAGAGTCAATGAAATATGAAAATAGGATTCACATCTGTAGGGTCTTTGGAAGTGAGGAAACTAGAGGTGAAACTTAGCCTTGCCTCTAAGCTGTGTAAATCTTCAGGACCCTTTTGTGTCAACTTATCTGGGCTGAGCTAGAACCTCCCCCGAGTCCACTCCAAATCTCCAAATTTCTTGGACTCTGACCTCTAGTTCACCTCCTCCCCAAGGCCAAGGGACACTGCCATTACCCTTTCCCATGGGTGTACTGCATCTGCTCTCTTGATTTGTAAGAAAAATCCAGTTGATTGCTACGTTACACATTTTCAAATATCTATTCAAATACCTTTTGCCGGAAAACTTGAAGAATAGTTTGGGAAATGAAATAACTAATCTTCAAAGTTATTATTTTCCTTTGTGTCACTTGTCATATAATATTTACAATGTTCAAAATCTAATTTTTAATTGCAGCTGCTTTTTAAAGAGAGGGAGCTAGAAGGAGACAAAACATTCAGGATATATAGACATTGTATTTTGATATTATAAATATAAAAGAGCTAAAAATCTGAGAAATTTTCCCCACCTTCACTGGCCAGACGGTTGCATGTTGTAGAACTCTACCAAAAATTAGGAAACTTGCATTTGAGTCCCAACTCTGTCATTAACTGGCAGACCAGGACCTTACCTGACAAAGGGGGCCATGTGAGTGGCCTGTCTACGCCGTGTTCCTATAAGGATGTTAGGGAGGAAAAAGCCATAACACAGTGTATGGAAATGCACTTTGGAACGTAGAAAGGGTGCACAGAATGTACCACATTCTTGTCACTGCATGCCTGAGAAATTTATTCATTTATTCAGCAAGTGTTTTTTAAGCTGCTGCCACTACCAGCCCCTCATTAAGCACTCATTCACGGGGTCCACATGGTCCTTCATCATTTGTCCTGTGCCTACAGCTCTGGGGACGATGACCCCCTAGTACCACACAAACTAAGTCCTCCACCACTATCGCCTCTGAATGCTGTACTTCCTCCTGGGTCGAACCTTGCACCATGTGAAAAGTGCTCTCCAATCGCTCCCACGAGTGTCTGACTTATTTTGTTCTTAAACTCTCCCAGTGACACGGCCCTCAGACACTCTACTTCCTGTGCTAATGCATGCCAGCTTCTAATCATCATACAAGCAGATGTTCCTTAGGAAAAACAAATCAAATTAAGGCTATCTTTAGGTTAGCAGCACTCCCTGCCCCCACCCTCAGCTGAGCAGGCAAAAAAGCAACCTATTTTCCTTCTCTCATCAGGGCCAGCCAAGGTAGGTGTCCCATCGAAAACTGACACTTGCTTCTTTTGCTTATTTTTCACAGCATGAAGGGAAATTTTGAATGGACCTAGGGCCCAAGGTCTTTAAAGAGCCTATTCATTGGGTTGAAATCATCATTGATGGGTTAGTTTTCCTGAAGAAGAGGAGACACACCTAAATTTTAACTTCTCTGAGCTCTTAAACAGTTATTTTTCCCTTGTGCCAAGAATAAAGTGAAGCCTGGAGAATGAGATTATGTGCCTAAAGAGTAACCAGGGAGCTGTGGGCTGGGCACCAGCTTTACCAGGCAGAGCGTGGTTCCTTGCCCTTTCTTCTGGGCGTTTGGCAAGCCTTCCAGAGTTTTCAGTAGAGGGTGGGTGTGGGAGGAAGAGCACAAGGGAGTCATAAGAGGACGCCAAGTCATAATGAATAAGAGTGATTTTGTGCACTTCCAGGAGATCTGAGCCCATGGGCAGTAGTTCCAAGGAGGCAGCAGATGTTGGGTCAGCACCAGGAAGTCCTTGCTAAGGATACTTTGTAAAATGCAAATGAACTGGAGGTGGCTGTGGGGAGGTGCTCGGATACAATTCCTCTCCTTAGGGCTGGACCCTCAGCACAGCTTAGCACGGGTTTGCCTTGGCTGCCCTTCCAGCCTTAGGAATTTGGGATGTTATGGGAGGTCCTAGGGGACCGTTCTGATCCATGGCCACTCCTCTTACCTCTTGCCTCCAAGCTTTATTAAACCCCAAACCAGAAAGGCTACTATTCATCTCCGCCAAAATTAGGCTTTCAAACTAGGGAAATATTCAGAAACTACAAAGTGCTTTTTGAAAGTCCCCTGAGGAAGACCCCGTTGCTGAAGCTGAATGGAACAAAATAGCCTTCATCTCAAAGATGCCATGGATTAGTTTTGCTCTTTTTCATTTGGCCATAATTGCCTCATTTCCATTACTTGTAAAGGAAAGCATTCTTCAAGGGAACTTTAATCTTTTGATTCTATGAACAACATTCTTCGTAAAGGGGAAAAGATTGTTGTTAGTCAACTGCTCACTTGAAAATAGAACTTCCCATTTTCACTTATAGCAACCTTGTTTCTTCTGGAAATTGGTCCGAATTTCTCCATCTGAATCAGAAAGGAAAACCGCTCTGTTTACAGGTGGGCTCACTGAAGTCATCCATGCAGACAACTTGTTTGATGGTTGCTTTCAAAGCATGGATTAGCTCATTTGAATCTGGAGAAAATAACTTTTGCTATATGGTTCATAAATGAAGAATCTAAGGCTTAAGAGTTACAAGGACTGTCCTGAGGCCACATCCCCTGCTTCTAAACATGAAACATCAGTCTACCATGACTACTGTCCTACTGTCATGGCTTCTTAGCCTTCCTGTTACAAGGACAAAATACCCACCACCCACAGTTTAAGGGAAGGCAGTGCTGGGAGCCGTGGAAGCTGGAAAATGACCCGGACATGACCTTACCAAAGTAACAAAGAGCACCTGGGTCAGCCACGTGAAAACTGCTCCCACAGCCCAGCAAAACAGGAGGCTCCTAAACAATCCAGGCCTGGGTTGCTGGCCAGAGGGGCTGAAATTGACGTCATCCTTCCCTGCATATAAATAAATGCCTAACATTGGTTGAGCAGTTCCTTTCCTCCCATCAGGAGGATAAGGGCTCCGCCTGACTCCAGCTTTGTCTCTGTCTTTATTTTCTCATCGTCTCGCGGTCCTTCACCCCAAGAACCTCAGGAGCTGCATGGGTCCCAGCAAGGTAGGTCTATTTTGGCTCAAGGTTTCACTCTATGATCAGCTCTAAGGCAGAAATGGCTTAGTGAAAGCCAGATTCTCAACCCCTGTGTGTCTGAAAACAGACATAGAAGAACCAAGGACAAAAAAGAAACAGCCTTCTAGGCCACACCCAGTGACCCACCTCCTAACAGCAGCGCAGCTATGAACTCATCGCTGGACAAATCCCCTGATAAGAATAGTGCATGCATGATCCAATCTACCTTCCAAACAGAGGAGACTCTTGGGGGATATTTAGAGTTAAAGCACAGCAATGGCTTCATATTTCAAGCTCCTTGACATGCATCCCTCCATTCACTCACTCAGAAAGGTTAAACATCACCCACGTGTCAGGAGCCATCCTAGTGGACACTGATAAGTCTGCCTGCATAAAACTTATGTTCCAGTTGTAGACCATAGCCAATAAATTTAATAAGCAAAAAACTACAGTACTCACATGCAAACAAATGTGAATTAGTAGAAAGCACATACAGCAAATCTGATGGTCTTAATCATGGGTTAGTACGATTTGGGGCAGGCAGGACCAGTGACTGGTGTGTGCTTCCTGTTGCCCGTGACTCTGGGATTACTCATGGCCAGCTGGTAGGATCGCACCTAAAGTCCCTGAAGAGGGGCCTTTAAGTGGCACGATTAGGGAAGTACTGAGCTCTGCAGTGACCAGGGCCTGAGATGTAGCAGCAGAGTGGCAGAAGTTTGAGTCTAGACATATTCTGTTGCCACGACTGGAGGCTGGGTGCAAGCACTGCATAATTCACCAAGAAGGAGCAGGATGAAGGCCATCATCAGAATTCATGGCTGGGGAACTTCCAGCCCTTTGGTTCTTATGCTCCATTCAGTTGGAAATCATGAATTGGCCAAGTGTTACCCTGCTAGCAATCCTGATGTCACTAAATAATGCCAGATGCCAACATCTGACACAGTCAGTTGCTAGGGATGCCACTACCAGATGGCCTCTTTTTGTGCCAGACACCATGGGTCACTCTACTGGGTGTTGCTTCTGTATCTAGTCTTCATTGGCTGCTGGTCTCTGGAGGTTGTCAGGGCCAACAGCCGTTAGTGCTTATAGATCTTTCCTTCAAAATGATCACTTTGTTCACAATACTCAGGATAGGACTACTGAGTAGATCTAGAAGACTTTTGGAACACACAGTAACAGAAACAAATCACAAGCAGGTTTACAGGACTACCAAACTGAGACTTTAACGTACCTGTACTACAGCATAGCAGGGTCAGTACCTAGAAGGGAATCCTCCTAAACTACTGGGGCTAGGGGCGCTACTTATGTAACAACTACAGACCTGTGACTAGCCCAAGTACAGAATTGTGATTGGTGCAGGGCTCCTGGACAGCTGCAGCTCTCATGGCAACTAGCTAATGAAGGGGAGGGGTTGCAACCAGAGAATCTTCTGGAAGGCTAGCTGTGGGGGTTGTGGATGTTAGCAAGGGGCCCAGATCATTCCCCCTCTGATCTTGGCCACAATACAGTGCCCTTCTCTTCCTACAAAAGGCAACAGCAGCACCCAAAGTGGTGCAAGTAGGGGAGGGGCACTGGCACTGACAGTAGAGCAGTACTCGTGTTGGAATGAACAGAAGAGGGTGGCTACTAGGTATGTAGGGAGGACACTGAAGCAAGTTGTCCCAGTCCTTGGTGGGGAGTAAGAAGGTAGACAGCAAATGAGGGAAAGAGGCATAATGGCTGCTGGTCTGGCCAACTTGGTGGGTGGGTGGGATGGGAAAGGCAGGTGCTTCTTGCCTGTTTTGGTTTTCAGGGAGCTTTACAGGCAGCTTATTCTCTGAGAGAACGTGTGGTTCACTACTCAACTCCTGATTTCCTGCTCTTTAGTCACTTTTGAACTGAAGTGTTAGGTCCTTATGTGTCTTCCCACTGCCTGATGATGGCCTAGGTCCAGTATGATGTGTTCTTGTTGGGATGGTTAGAATTGCGGGGTCAAGCCTTATCATCCCCTACCACAATATTCTCTACCTCAGCTTCACTTTGGAAATACCTAAAGATCTTGAAAATAAAGAAACCTATACCTTGGCCCACCTTGGACAAATAGAAACCAATTTTTCCAGGATAAAACTTTGTCTTCTGTATCTTCCAAACTTCTCTGAGTGATTTGCACTCATAGTGAAAGCTGAAAAGAACTTTTCTGATATTCATTTTGCCAGAAAAACAAGATTATGTGAAGGGAATCCTCGCTTCCAACTAACGAAGAAAATTGAGATTTCTAAAGAAGATGAAAATCTGAATAGGTATGTAAGGCTTCCTATCTTGTTCTGAACACATACTGTTGCAAGACAAAAAACCCCAAATGCTTCAGAAAAGAAAGAGAAATCTTCAAGTGCAAAGTGAAAATAAAACCCAAATAAAATTTTGGAGGTTAATTCTTGTAATTTCCTGGGTTATGAAAATACGTAGCAGTTTTATGGCTGGGGTCTTTATATCTAATGGATTAGGTGTCATGACTTAGATCTTTATATAGAGCCAAGATAACAACTACCTTTACCTTCTTAGGAACCTAGGTAAGAAGGAAGTTGGTCTCTCCAGGAGGTGGGCAGAAATAAGGACCAAACCTACCATCCAATTGCTTTCCATTTGCCAATATGAGCAGAGGTACACCTTGGCTTAGGTGGGTATGGCAGTTTGGGTTTACAGACAGAGACCTTCTGGAGTGGAGGGGTCACTTCACAAACCCACACTCTGTAAAACTGAGTGGAGAAGTCCAGGACTTGGTGGATTCCAAGATTGCAGGTCCTGGAAGGAAACCATTGTTTTGGAAATAGGAATTTTTGGATCCATTTTTTTCCCTTTTGGGGAGGGTTTGGAGATTTTTTTTTCCTGTCTTTTTGTTTTTGCTCACTTTAATTTTTCCATTTAATTTGTTCTGTCTTTTTCTTTCTTTCTTTCTTGTTTTTTTTCCTGTTACTTTTATTTAACACTAATAATTTCCTTATACTCTTTGATAGGATTCTTTATTTCACTTTTCTCACCTCCTTCTCATCTTTCATTGCTTAATTTTTGAAATTTTACTCTTTTCATGCTCTTATTCCCCACACCCTCTATCAATGTAACCATTACACTTTATGAATCTTTAGACAGTTGGTTAAATATGCTCTGTTACTATTAAATACTTTCCCACTGTTACTGGAGATAAAATTGCTCCATTCAGTGGATATTTACCATAGGTCAATACTTGGTTTGTCTTAGGATTTTTACTATAATCATAGGTCTCTTTCATATGGTTAAAAGTGATATATTGTTGGTTATTAGAGTCTGCCAATATCTATTTTGTCTTTGATGCTACCATTGTTGATGAATTTATTACTATAGTCAAGGTGACACAATGGTAGCTTCAACTGATTTTCTCTTTATGCCTGTATCTGGATTATTGCCTTTGTGTCCTAACAATACTACAGCTCATTCCCAGACAACTGGGTACTGAACCAAATTCATTGTTTACTTACTCTGCAAGTAAACAGAAACGTGGGGGGTATCCTGGAACAGAGGCAAAGACCTACAGATAGCCATGCTCAGCCTGCAACACCGAAAAGCAGACACTAAATAAAGAGGTCTCCATACTGGAAATGAAGTCTGTTGCTATAATCAATCCATGGTTTCAGTACAGCAAACAAACAAACAAAATATAGAAACATGAGAAGACAAGGAAAAATAAAGGGGTCTCCCCACTGGAAACAACGTTTTACACTATAGTCAATCTATGATCTCAGCACAAAAAACAGGCCTGGCGTGGTGACACACGCCTTTAATCCCAGCACTCAGGAGGCTGAGGTAGGTGGAGCGTTGTGAGTAAGAGGATGGCCTGGGCTACAACGTGAGCACAAGGCCAGCCTGAGCTACATAGTGCGACCCTGCCTCAAAAAACTAGGACTGGGAGTTTGGCTCAGTGGCTTAAGTGCCTGTCTGGCAGGCATGAGGCTGTGAGTTTGATCCCCGCTGGCCCCCCAACCAATAGAAATATAAGACGACAAGGAAAAATAATATCTCCAACAACTCCCTACTCCTCCACAGCTTGATCTATAAGACACTGAGAGTGAAGAAATCAAAAACCACACAGCTAAATTATTTAAAAGGATAACAGAGTAGATTAAAAAAATCAGGTCAGTGAAGTGCTTGATAAATTTAAGGAAGATATAACTGAACACATCACTATCCTAAAAAACAAAAGTCAGTGAATCTACAGAAGACACTAATACAAGGCTAGCTGAGTTAAACAAAGCCATGTGAAATAAAAATGTCCAGCATAGAAAAGAGTCCATGAAAAGATACAAGACAGAAATTTGGGAGATTAAAAATTTCATTGAAAATTTGGACAACAGAAGCAAGCAACATGAGAAACTCTCAGAACTAGAGGACAGGGTTGTTATCAGTGATCAGTAATGGAAAGATACTTTGAAAACAACAGGAGAATATGAAAAATAAATCTGAAAGCTACTAGATCAAACAAGATTAATCTAAGATTAATTGGAATTTGTGAAAAATCAGAAGACAGCACAAATTGCATAAAAAATTCACCCACTGAAGTAATAGAAGAAAATTTTCCAAATATGGGAAAAAAATTTAACATACAGATGAGTGAGACATTGAGCTCCAAATAGCCATGATCAGCTCCAAATAGCTCCATGACACATCATAGTGAAATCCAGAAGTCTAATGCAGGAATGGAATCTTAATATATACAAGATAGATAACTACACTACCAATCTCTATTAGTCCATCAAAAAGAATAGTTTGTGCTTTCATTGTTCAACTGTTTGATCATTTTTTCCATGCCTATATATGTTAATCTGAACAACTACTGTAAAGATAACAATGTATAATATATTAACCAGTGTTAATCTCCCATTATTTTGTTTTGAAGTTCTGAATCATTATTTTTATTCTTTTTTTGTTTTTAAAATTAAAAAAATGGGTAAAGAAATGCAATGTATCACTTGGAAAGAAAATCTATTAGATTTACAGCATACCTTTCAACATAAATCTTAAAGGCCAATAGAGCTTGGAGTGAAGTGTTTCAAATTCAAAAAGAAAACAATTCCCACCTGGATGGATAAATTCTGCAAAACTATTTTTCAAAATTGATGGAGAAATAAGATACTTGTGATAAAGTATGCCTTAGGAAATCCATGATGACCAAATCAGCTCTCTATGAAAGTTCTTAATGATACCCTAGAAAGAAACAATAAAGCTAACAATGGAAAAAAGCCCAGCACAGTGACTACACCAGGTAGGGTGAGCAGTTAAATAGAAAGATAGAGAATCAGCAACAGGAAAATAAGGCAATTACAGTCCTATGTCAATAACATTCAGCGATAACTGTGAGTGGGAATTTTCTCAATTCCCTAATCAAGAGACAGAGATTGACAAAATGGGTCAAGAAGCAATCTCCAATAGCATGCTGTATACAAGAAACATATTTAATCTGAAAAGAAATTCACTGACTAAAAATGCAAGGATGGAAAACAGTATTCTATAAAATAAGATTCCCCCCAAATAAGCAGGAGCAGTTATCTTATTTTCAGTCAAAGTGGACTTTAAACTAAGACTTTTCAGAACAGGCAAAGAAGATAGCTACATACTAGCTAAGGGAACAATTCAACAGGAAGAGGTAACAATTATAAACATATAACCACCAAGCAACACACCAAACTTTATAAAACAGACACTACAAGACATAAAAGATCAGATAATCAACCATGCAATTAGAGTAAAGGTCCTCAAAATCTCACTATCACAAATAGGCAGATCAACTAGACAAAAAAAAATCAACAAAGAAATATCTGAGTTGAACCAACTCATTGAATAAATGAACTTAATAGATATCTACAGAGTGCTCAACTCAACAGCATTAGATTATTCATTCTTTTCTACAGCATATGGAACATATTTCTCAAAAATAGACCACATTGCAGCCAATAAAGTTAGCTTAAGTAAATGTAAAAGAATCAAATTTATACCACACATATTATCAGATCATAGTGCAATGAAACTAGAATTCAATAGCAAAAGAAATCACATAAATTATGTACATGCATGGTAATTAAACAATACACTCTTAAATAATCAATGGGACATAGAAGAAATCAAGAAACAAATAAATCCCTACAATTAAGTGGTAATGCCAGTACAATATACCAGGAGTTATGGGACACAGTGAAAGCAGTCTTATGAGAAAAATTTATACTTGTGAATAACCACATAAGAAAAAAAAGCAATCACAAATAAATGACCTAATTATGCTCCACAAAGTCCTAGAAAAACAAGAACAATCCAAATCCAAAGCTAGTACAAGGAAACAAATTACAAAGATCAGAGTAGAAATCAATGAAATGGAGACTAAAAAAAAATACAAAGGATCAATGAATTCAACAGCAGGTTTTTTGAAAGAATAAACAAACTACAGAAACCATTAGTCAATCTTTCCCCCAAAAAGGAAAGAAAGACATAAAGAAACACATTTAGAAACAAAACGGGTGAAATCAGAGCACACATCACTGAAATGGACGGGATTAGCAACTACTTCACAAACCTCTATGTCAATGAATAGGAGAATTTAGAAGAAATGGATAGATTCCTAGTTATGTATGAATTACCAAAACTGAACCAAGATATAAAAACCCTGAATAATCCAATAATAGGCAATTAAATTGAAGTAGGAAAGAAAAAACCTATCAACTAACACAAACCCAGGTCCTAGTGTATTCCCTACAAATTCTACAAGAATGTCCTGAAAGATCTAAGGCTAGTACTCATCAAGCTCCTTAATAAAATAGAAAGGGAAAGAGTACTCCCAAAGTCATTCCTGGAAGCAAGCATTTCTCTGATTTCAAAACCAGACAAGGATCTACCCAAAAAAGAGAACTATTGGTCAATCATTTTAGTGGATGTAGATACAAAATTCCTCAACAAGATCTTGGCAAATAGGATGCAATAAATCATCAAAAAAGATCATACTTCATGACCAAGTAAGCTTCATCCCAAGGATGCAAAGATGGTTCAACATATGCCAGTCAATAAATGTAATACATCACATAAACACAAGCAAGGACAAAAATCACATGATTGTATGAGTTGGTGCAGAACAAGACTTTGACAAAAGCCAATATCCATTCATGATAAAAACCTTGAAAAATTAGATATGCGAGGACTTTATCTCAATCTTAGCAAAGTCACTCATGACAAACCTTCTGTCAACATCGTAGTAAATCAGGAAAAGCAGAACACTTTTCCTTTAAAGTCAGGTGCAAGACAGGGATGTCCACTATCATCACTCCTGTTCAACATGGCCCTTGAAACATTACTCAAAGCAATCAGGCAAGAAAAGGAAATTAAAAGAATACATATAGGAAAGGAAGAAGTCAAATTATCATGATTTGCAGATGACATGATCATCTACATAAAACACCCAAAATATTCCACCAAAAGACTGCCAGAATTCTCCTATTCATTGACATAGAGGTTTGTGAAGTAGTTGTTAGTCCCTTCCATTTCAGTGATGTGTGCTGTGATTTCACCTGTTTTGTTTCTAATGTAGCAGGATACAAATAAACAATTGAAAATCAGTAACACTCCTATACATCAATAATGAACTCACTGAGAAAGAAATTAACAAAACAATACCATTCACAAAAACATTAAGAAAAGTTAAATACTTATGAATAAATCAACAAAACACAAGTATTCCTTCTTTTATAACATGTGGTTGATGACTGCTCAGACTTATAACCTGCTGCTCAGAATTTTTTTGTACAGTTCTTTACATCTTGTCTATAGAGGCTCAGTGTCTTTGGTACAGTACATTTTGGTTATACAGCCCTATAATTTTTGCTGATTGTACTGTACAGAACAGTATTGTAATTTTATGCTTTGCTATACATTACAGTACATTGCAGTTAATGCAAATAAATACGAAGTCATCAAATTGAAGTTTTCTTGGACCATTTCTTAGTTCTGAATATTGTAAAGTACATATTTTAATTTCCTTATTTAGTGACTGATTCATTTAATGACCTAGTTGTAGGAAGAGAACCCGGTCATTAAATGAAGAATGTCTATAATTCAAAAAGATCCCTAGAATTGAAAAATGAAATGAATTTTCAAGTGGAAAGGCTGATTGAAGGACTGTTACTTAGGCAATATAGGTTTACTATAACCCTAACGGAGATATTTCTTCACAAAAGTTTAGAATACTCAGAATACAGAGAAGATCCAAAAACTTCCAGAAAAACACATGATTCCATAAAACAAAAAAATCAAGAGACTCTGAATGTTTCAACAGTCACACTGGGAGTAGAAGCCAATCTATACCCACCTCCTAAATTTAAAGGAAATCACCAATCTAATATCCCATGTTCAACCAAAATGCCAACTAAGTTTGAGGATAACAATGAGATCACATTCAAACACAAAAAGCTCCTAAAAGTTAATCTGTTGTGTACTTTTTCTTAGAAATCTATGGAAGAATATGTTCCATCAAATCAAACCGTAAGCCTAGAAAGAGGAGACATTGAGTACAGAGATAAGGGGGGAAAGAGAGACAAAGCAGGAGAGAGAAAATGAAAACCTCAAGTACTGGAGAAGACGGAGCCCAAATGATGGCTGTGCACAAGATTTAGGGGTGACCTGTTCATGTGGAGTCAGTCAGAAGGCATTTGAAAAAAACTGTCTAGGCAGACAAAATGGATAAAACACGTATTTGAATATGTGATGTATTTTGAGAGGAGATTTAGGTATGTAACCCAGAGTCTGAGTTTGAATTAATGATAATTAGAAAGCTAAGCAAGCAAGCAAAGCAAGAGATAATTATTCTCTCAAGAAAACAAAATATTTTGCAGGAAAAGAAAATAATCATTGTTTGTTATGTGCCTCAGATCCAAGTGGCATTTTCATTGTTTGACTACCGTAGAAGTTGGGTAACCAATGACTTTGTCTTCTAGTGGAGAATTCAGCTGAGAAAGGGAAAGGAAAATGGCAAGGTTAGAGAACAGAAATTTCCCAAAGTCCAGGGGTGTATTGATGGGTATGCATTCTTGGATCAGAATTGAGCTGTCTCTCTCCGATTACTGCAGGAACAAGTGTATTGCAGGGATTTTCCGTGGCATGTCAGAGCACATTCTGTATTAGGCACAGGATTATCAATTGTGACTTCTCATATTTCCTAGGTTTCAATAGGTCTTGGGATTCATGAGTCGCCCTAGGAAAGAGTGGGCAGCCTTGTTGCCTTAGTTACATTTCTATTGTTGCAGAAGCAAAATATCTAATGCCCAAAATTAAGGAAGGAAAGGTTTATTTAGCTTAAAGTTTATGGAAGTTTCAGTACACAATCAGCTGACTCCAAGGCAGAGTGGTGTGGCAGAGGAGCAACAGTTCAAGAAGTAGAAGACAGCAAAAGCAACAAGAGTAAAAGCAGGAGAACAAGCCTCCTTTCCTCCCTTATATTATATGTAGGCCACTCGCCCTAGGGCAGGTGTAGCACCCACACTATCTCAGGTCCCTTATCTTGAACAGGCTCAGAATGTTACAAAGTGAGAACGCTGGTCCCCTGCTGAAACATTTAGTTAAACTTCTGAATCAACCATTACAATTTCTTAGGGCATTAACAGCCACCCTAGGGCATGTCCTCTACACCCTGGGATGCAGAACTGCTGAGTCACTTAGCTAAGCTTCTAAACATCTCAGGTTGATACAACGTATCAACCACAACACTGGTGAAGGCCCAGACTGCTTTTTCTCCAGGATGTGGGCAGACATTGTCTAGTTGAAAAGAAATGAAGTTGTGACATTTTACACACTTACATTGGCAGCTATAAATCCATACCTACAATAGGAGGAGAGAGTGTAGTTACACCTATGGAGATTGTTATGTGGTCTGTTTGGAAATTGTCAAATACTTGTGGACAAATCAAATTGCCCTGTATTGTAGAGGGGATCAACGTAAGCCCATGTGAGAAGTAATTTTAGTAGTTAATAATTACTTAAAATATTGCTGTCAACACCACGGGGCTTGTTAATTAACATAAAGGATATTGGTTTACCTGTAGTGACTGATTCTGAAGACTGACCGTTAGAAATATTGTATGGGCACCATCATTCCTGTGTGAGAAGCAGGGATATGTGGCTATTCCAGCTCTCTAACACCAGGAGGTCAGTTTCAGAGTTCAGAGCTCTATTGCCCTTCTCTGTCACCTGCTCTGAACAGAGGTTAGTTAGCCCTGGCATGGACACATCATTACACCAGCTTTTGAAACAGGAAGCGGAAGTTCTTGGTCTTGATAGTCAACCATGTAATCTTGATGATAGATATTGCCTGTTTGGAAGAATTTGGCCCAAAGTTTACTTTCATCCTAAAACTTCACTTGTAAGTGGCAGATGGACATGGAGACTGTAGGCCTCACGTAGCTCCAACCATAGAAGGTTACCAAAGAACCTGAGATTCAGCAAATGGCCGAATATGTACAGGTCTTATTGCAAGAACTCTGCATAAATCCTGGTTCTAGCTTTACCCTTTCCTCCTCATCCCAGAACTCCAGTGCTAAGCAATTCCGTCCACCTAGAGCCTCATCGTCCACAAGGCTGAAGGAGAGTGGGACTGGGAGCGCTGCGGCCTCAGGAAAGTACCAAAAAGACCTTGCCGGCAGTTTTGGCTTGGTTTGGGCTCTAGTTTAGTGGTCAAATGGTTACCTTGTCTCTAATGACTAAATTCCCTCTTGTTGTGCCTCACCCCTCAAATTCAATTTTCCAGAGACCGTCTGGTATCCTTGAACCTTGAATTTAGCTCTTTCTGATAATCTCATTCTTACATATCTTGACCACTGAACTGCTTTTTAGCAGTCTTCGAGGGACTTGGAGCCAAGATCGTAAAGCCCCAGTCACCAGACCAGCTCAGACCTTAACAGGAAGCTTCCTTATGCCAGCCAGGTCCCTACATTGCTGGCCATTTCCTGGGACTGAGCCCTTGTGTTCTTCAACCGCGCAGGACTTGAGGATTAAGTGAATTAATATATGAATCTCTAGGGCAAATCACAAGCATTGTATTTATTGGTCAATTTCTTTTTGTCTTAACTTTTTGGGAAATTAAACAAAACAAAACAAAACAAAACAAAACAAAACAAAACAACCTTTCACTGGCCCAGCTTTCCTATATGGAAGCTATAGTGACAACAATGCCTGCTTCCTAGGATAGATGTTATGGTACCATGAATTAAGACAGTGCTGGGTGAATAGTAGCCTTCTCCAGAAGTTATGTTCATGCCCTAATCCTATAAATACCTTAGATGGCAAAATGTATAATAACATAAACATCTTAAGGAGAGGACTTATCCTGTACTTTTGCCTGAAAGTCTTTTTTGTCTGGACCTCCAAAGGTGTATGTATTGAGGGTTCTGTCCCCAGCCTATGGCAATACTGCAAGTTAATGGAGATTCCAGGAGGTGAAGCTAGGTGGAAGGAAATTAGGCCATTGGGGTAATGCTGTTGAAGGGGCTGTTATGATCCAGCCCTTTCGCCTTTCTCTCTCTCTGTTTCCCAGCTGCCATGAGATGAACAAGTCTTCTCTAGCATGTGCTCTATGGTGTACCATGCTACCATAGGCCCAAAGCAATGAAGCCAAGAGAATATGGACTACGAGCTCTAATGGAAAGTAATAAGCATATGTAACACTCTGGCACAGTGAGCAGGCTTTTTATTAGATGACTTATTCTAAAACTATGTCTGTTTTAATGAAGTTATTAATAACAAGATTTCAGAAGTATGATTCTTATCCAAGAAATTATGCATCCTTATGTATGCATGAGAGAAGTGTTTAAGAGAGGGAAAGCTGGATGGAATGTATGGAGAAGTGAGGGTCTGGTACACTTGACTTCAGGACTGGAATTTCCATTGAACCACTGTAACTGCACCAATAGCAGCAACGTATGATGAAGTATGGTAAAGGTTAGGACCTTTAGTAACCAAAATAGGGTTGTACAAGCCAAGGCATTAGTAGTTAAACTTCCCTTCTATAGTCCATTTTCTTTGAGGGAAGTCCAAGGTTTGATCTCACAGGGACACATAAACCTATTTAGAATTTTGAACAGATTTTCATGCTCCTTATACAGCTTTGAAATCCCCAAATCCCTGCTGAGTTTTAACCATGTCATATATATTTTCTAATCCAATGAAAATATATCTGTATCACAAAAAAGTGTTCAAGAGGCAATGCCTGAGGATCTGAGTGTTGGACAGTCCACAGCTGCACCATAGGTTCCCACAGCATATACCAGGAAAGCTGTGCCTCTGAGAGGGTTGAGAAGATGCGAGACACCAGGAACTGAACCTGCGAAACGCTGAGGAACAAACACGGTCAGTTCTTTCCACTCCTGCGTCATCCACATCCTCAAGGCTGCTCCAGTCCTGAGATGCACTGTACACACTTCTCGTGGAGGTTTCTTACAGCCTGAGGTCTTAGAGACTGTGATGCCTCTTTGCTCTGTGCCATCCAACATAGCAGACACTAGCCAAGTGTAGCTATTTAATGGTAAACTAACTGAAATTAAATGCAATTACAGATTCAGTCCTTTAGTCACACTGGCCACTATACTGGAGAACAGAGCTAGAACACTGATTTAAATTCAGGAATTAAGACAACAGATGAGGATACTGCAGCTATCCAAAATAAGACAAAAGGGTCAGATCCATGGAGAGATCAGTCAGGAAACTTGTAGTAAGGCCACTTACCCTCACTCCCCTCAACCACTGAACACAGCAGCGTCCACAACGACCATATCTAAACACACATGCACACACACGCACACATACGTGCACAAGCACACATACGCGCACACGCACACAGGCACACATGCCCACACGCGTGTGCGCACATACACACACACACATGCACGCATGCACACACGCACATGCACGCACACACACGTGTGTGTATGTGCATATAAAACAAGAGCACAGTACGCTTTGTGGAAATTCTATACCATTTTTTAAAGCAGTAATCATGTTACTTTAAGTCTTTGTTTTGGAGGATGTTATTTATTGTAAGACATCATTTTTATTAAATACACTGTAGTACAAGAGACTTTCCATGTCAGGTTGAGAGAAGCTGGTCACATGATTTACAAACAAAACTTTTTAAACACTGTATTCAGGTTTCACTTTGAAATCAGCCAAGATGCAGTGGGTCTTAGTAAAGCAATCGACTTCAAAACAGATTGCAAAACAAGAACTGTTAAGTATTGGTACAGAGACAGCACACTAAAAGGAAAATAAACCAAATGAGAAGAGACAGAGTTCCAAATACCAGGTCACCGTTGAAGGGGACGTGGATCTGCAGAGAGATGTTGACGTGAGTGTGTCTGCGGCCTGGGTATATACAAACATCTCTCCAGATACAGAAGCAAATGCAGAGTGTCCACACCTCTAGGCAGATTCGTGAATAAGAGGGAGGATCGAGGGGGTGCAAGGAGCACTGTTTCACCATGATTCGGTCGTTTGTCAAGGGATTACATATTTAAAATCCACATGGAATTCAAGGCCTTGTATTTAGAACATTTCTACCTGTTTTATACATTTAAAAAGCAATAATAAGATGTACAAGCTGTGAGATTTAGAGGCCTTTACATTTCATTTTCTCCAATTTCTCTCCTTGTCCAAACGCATAGCTACTAGTAGGTTTTTGCTTTCTCTAGTATGTTGAATATTCAGCCAGCTTTCACTCAAGATCATTTTTATTAGTGCAGAGACCAAATAAATGAATAGACAGACCTGACCTAGAACGCAGAGACTGAAAGCCAGCATTGCCCTCTTTCCCATTCCGTCTCCTGAGACGTGTGTTAGGATGGCAGGGTAGTTGCTTGGTTGTGGTTGTGAGGTTCACAGTGTTTTGCCTGCAACACATATACATATATGGTTTCTGTTTTTTTTGCTTTGCTTTGTATTTGTGATGAATGGAGCAAGTGTGTGAATAAATAAATATATAGTTAAATAAATAGAAGTCAAAAAAAAAAAAAAGAAGAGAAAAAGAAAGAGGGAGGAACGGAATAAACTAAGTATGTTCAAGAACCTTTGACTTGAGCAGCAGTGATTCCCTCCAGCCCAGACAAGGAAACACCCTTTCCTGCACTGGCATTCTTAACTACAATCCTCCCACCTCCAGCTCTTTCGAATAACATTTGAAATTCATTTACAAACTATCACAACCTGAGTCTCTGCATCCCAATTACAAATTGTGAGGAATTTCATTACTGTGAATTTTGATATTCAGGGAGCTGGGTTACCAGCCTTTCCTCTCATGAGATTTCAGCCAAAGGGTTATAGGGCCAAATCGAAGGTCAATGTTGGAAATAAAGTCCTCAAAGAGGGGAGCAAAAGTGATGGGGCGTTAAGAGAATCAAGGGAACGTGTGTAATGTAGTCATTTTAAAAGTTAGACACAATTTAATGTTGTTGGTACTATAGGCCGTCCAACTTGCAAAAAGAAAGGTTAAAAAGTGCCCATTGTTGACCAGGGAATCCTCTTGTCTGAAGCTTTTCAGGATACGGTACTTTATACCATCGGTTGGTACATTTGAACTTGGATGTGGACATTTTCAAGACTTGCTTTTCTCACTTATCACTTGGATTTCTTCTTATTTGCTTCCAACATTCCAATTTATATCTGGAATACTTCGACTCTGGATACGAGTTTAAAGGGTCATAGTAGGACAAGGTGAACACAATACACAGATGTAAAGGGCCGAAAAAGTTAATTTTCCTTTCCTGGACCTTTACATAAGGAGCTCTATTTCAGTCTGCGTTCCCCTTCGCAAGGAGCCAAAGAAAGGATGCCCGGGGGATGGCTTTTCCTCTGTTGTGTTGGGAAGCACACTATCTTACATACATCTTCTGTCCTTGCAGTAGTGCACAGAGTTGAAAGTGCAACGTCCTACCCACGTGGAGAATGGAAGCTCTAACCGCAATGGGATATTAATAAGTTTTGGTTATTTAGCAGGTTTAAGCAAATTATTAATACTGTACCCTACTTATAATTATCTCTATTAGCATTTGCCTATATATTTATACATAAACACACAAACACATTATGTATGTATGTGTATTTGTATATGTATAAATAAAGTATATAACACATATTATAAATACATGAAAATACCATAGGTAGTGCTGATGTGAACACATGTATAATATGAATTCTGATATAATCCTTGATATCATAGTTCAAAGTGTTTTCTAAGTAAGCCCGATTATGACACCGGTTCAGTGTACAAGGATGCAGTTGAAGCTGGGAGCATGGTTATATATCACAAGACCTCAGCTGCTTGCCATCTTATGTATTGCCTTTCACTCTTCTACCTTCCTATCCTGCATCATGAATTAGTTACCATACTTTCTTTCCTGGACCGATTGTTTGCATATCAGTGTCTCGAGTGGACGGAATCATGGACTCATGCAATTGGAGTATGTGGATATAGCCCTGCTGGTGCTGGAAGCCAGGCTGGCGACTTCTGGCCTGCCTCCGAGTCTCTGAGTCTCAGTTTCCTCGCCTATGAAACATAGGGATAATTGGTGGACACACTGGGAAAGCATTTAGAAAACAGAACAACTTTTCAGTGGAAGTGGATGTCAGACTGGGCTTAAGCGATTAGCTTTGTCACTGCTGTTGTCACAGTTTTTAAGTTGTCTGATGATAGACCATCCTTGGTGAATGTTCCACGCAGAACAAAGATGCCACTTTGCTAAAATTTAGGAAACCATGGAAAGAGGTGGTAGAACAGCAACTAATATTTCAAAATATTCTGTGGCTTATTCAACTCTTAAAAGCAAGCCAATGTTCTTTCGGAGTGAGACATCTCTAAAGTCAGCACATACTCTTGAGACAAGATAGGTACTAATAATGATGGTAGTAGTAACGATCAATATAAGTAACTATAAAACTTTGCTCTTGCATAGTACCTTTCATTTCAAGACCTTGAGGGACTTGTGAGAAGGTATAAGGAAAATTTTTTATTTTCATTTTTTGCATTTTTCTTTCTGAGGAAAACACAAAACTGGAACAGAACACTCCTATTTTCTGATCTGATTTCAACAAATCTTTGCCCTGAAACTACACTACCCTCCTTGAACTAGAAGATCCCTGTAAGAATTATCCCCTTTGTTCTCAGTTAAAATAAAAAATAACTGGCAACTTTTTCTCACAGAGCAGCTAGCCAAACACACAAATCCTTGTATGTTTTCAGGTTATCTGTGAAAAAACCAAGAAGCGTTTGTACAAATCTTTCCATTCCTGCTGTTTCATAGAGCTCCACAGTGTTGGAACGGTACCATGGGTCCTTAATATGATACATACGTGCACGCATATATCATGGAGATATGGCTTTCATTATATTATTATGTGTGTTCTGGAGGGGTTTGTTTTCACTGGCAAAGAGAACAAATACCTCAACTCCCATCTCTCCGGGCCAGTGCAGAGTCCGAAGGGACTGTGTGGTTCGTCCAATCCAACCCCTTCACTTGGCCACAGAGGCTGTTGGATTTCATTTTGTTCCCTGTTAATTTATGTTTTTGAGTTTTTGATACTGGCTTTCAAAGCCTAGAAAGAAAAACAAAGTGCTCCAGTAATGAATGGGCGAACGCAAAACCTAAACGGAGCTCTTGCACCTTCAGAAACAAATAGTAAATGAAAGAACCTAAAATGGATTGAGATCACTCCCTTCCCATCTGGCTCACACTGTAAAGAAGTCGGGGCCAGCAAAATTCCCCTCACAGAGGGTAGCACATTCTCTTTAGGAGTGGAAATACTTTTCCCCTTGGCATGATTGACTCTCTAAATAACTGTAAATTTCTATTCAAATTTACGACTTTTTCTCAAGACCAACAACCATGCCCAGCAGCACACCTCCAGTGCTTGGTCTGGGCACAGCCTCCCATGGCATTTTGTGCCTATTTTTCAGTTTTCTTTTTTCTCTGGTTTAATGATGTAAAAAAACAAAACAGCATATTGACAACGGGATACACTTGGAATGAAACCGCTCTCCCAACCAGAGCCTAGAGCAGGAGACCTGGCCCGTGTACACTGAACGTGGATGCATGTGATGCACCAGTGGAGCTGCCCTTCCCTTGGGGATGGAGGCTGCCTGTCCCAGAGTCCTGTGGGCTCCATATGAATGAAGATATCCAGGGTTCGCGGTCCATGTTTGGTAAAACCCATCGCCACCAACTGTACCACACCAAGGCTTTTATTTTCCGCTAATGAATGCCATTAGCATTGCTGAATCATATAAATCATCCCTCTTATGGATCTGCTCTACCTATCAGGGCCACAACGTCTGGAGTTTTAGTTTTTGCACACAGGGTATTCATTGACGAAGACCATGCACAGTTTTGCTTGCACAGTTAAAAGGACCGGTGGGAATGGATAGTAGGGGTCAGAAGGTGATGCTTGCTGTCTGAAAAGTTCAAGAGAAACTTGGCTCCAAATTGAGAGCTTGTCCTATATTTCCAAGTCCTGGATTTCCCACCTGACCCTGAAATGATCTCTGAACCAGAATCTACCTCTTTTCAACCGGCCTTGACAAAGGCTTGGTCCACGATACTTGAAAAAGACCCCAGTGCTGTCACCATGACAACCAAGACACGATTGGCTGAGCAGGGGAGTCACGTTTGTCTCTGCTCACGCGAGTGTGTCTGGAGATGGAGAAGAAAAGTCCACGGCACAGAGTCCGCCAGTCTGCGCCCTCAGCAGGTCTGGGGAGGGGCTGGACGCGTTCCTCCAGCTGACTGTGGCGGGGCTGTCCTCCGTGGAGACTGCCGCCAGCTGGTCCCGGTGACTGCCTTTGCTTCTCCTGTTTCTCCTGAAGTTTATAATAAATCTTTTCCTCTCTGGTTTAATCTCCCACAGATAAAGTTTTCCCAGATTGAGCGCAAGTCTTCCTTAAGCCACACAGGCTTAAGCCATCCAAAAACAATAAGAAGAGCAATAATAAATAAATAAATAAACAAATAAATAAATAAATAGAAGTGAATCCGTACAAACTCTTGATGTCTGTACAGCAGAATCAACAAAGTGTAAGTCAAATATTTGTTTCCCTTTTTTCATCCACGTCAAAGGCAGGAATACAACAAGGCATTGTTAGTTGTGGTGGGCAAACCGGAGCGTCTGCTGATATAACAATCAGGTTTGTTAAGGCCTTTGTCTATGCAGAGTTCATAGTAATGCAGAAGCCAGATTGATTAAAAAGAGGGAGGAAGGACTGCGAAGCGGGAGAACAAAACCAAACAAACAGAAAGGAAAAACAGAAAAGGAAAAGAAAGGAACAAACCAAGGGAGCCGGGAAGCGGGAAGAGACGATGCCAGGAGGCGTCAGGCCTGCATCCGTGGGTGGGGCCCCGCGGGCCTGGTCCCCAGCGCGGAGCGGCCGGTCCCCGCGGCACCTGCGGCAGTAAGGGTTCGTCCTGTGGCCCTCTGCGGAGCGCCGGGAGGACAGGGGTGGCGCGGGCCTAGCCGAGGATGTCCAGGTAGACCGGGGACGCCTTGGCCAGGTTCTGCAGCAGGGTGTGGATGCCCTTGATGCTCTTCCTCATGTGGGGCTCCCGCTGCCAGCAGCCCAGCATGAGCTCGTAGACCTCCTGGGGGCACGTGCGAGGCCGCTGGAGGACGCGGCCCTGCGTGATGCACTCGATCACCTAGAGGAGCGGAGAAGGGTCAGCCGGGCGGGGGCAGCGCGGGCTCCTTCCTCCCCGCCTTAGCTTTTCCTCTTAAAATCGCCTACACTAAGTGCACGCCTTGGTGGGGTATGGCATGATAATTCCATACATATACACAACGGTAGTCATCAAATCAGAGCAATTGGCATTTCCATCTACCTCAGTACTTACCATTACTTGTGTTGGAGCCTTCCAACAACTCTTGTCTCATTGTCTGTGAAATTATACCCTTAATACGAATGGCTCGGTATTCCTGCCCCGCGCGTCTCTGTGGGCTCCTCCTTGCCGATGGCCTGTGGCCACGGTGAACCGATGGTTCTCCATAGAGCACGTAACTGTCGTGAACTGTGGTCACCCTGTCATGCTGTGTGACTACGCTGTGGTCCCTGTCACCATGGCTGTCTGTTCCCTTCCCCGATGCTGTCTAACCTCTAGGGAGAGTAGGCCTTCGAGGTTTGTTTTGTTTTGTTTCGTTTTGTACCGGGAATCGATCTCACAACCTCACACTTACCAGGCAGGCGCTGTGCCACTGAGCTACAGCCCTAGCCCGGAGAGCAGGCCTCTGAAAAAGAAGTCCACTTGCTGTTTATCTCTTAGAGGAAGAAAATGATTATTGCAGGCTGGTTTACATCATGGTTACTTTGACTGGTTTATATCCACTTCTCAATCCCCTCTGATGTCACAAAGCTGGGGTGGAGAAATAATTTCTTCATGCAGAACGCCCCTGCGCCTCAGATGGTCCTGTGTGTTAGCCTTTCCCAGCCTGAGATGGAACCTGAGTCACTCGTGTGTTAGGGCGCTGACTGACAGGGAACCCCAGGCCACAGAAATGAGCAGGCGTTTCTCATCATGGGATTGGATTAAAAAGACAGTCACAGATCTGAAAAAGAGGTGAGGTGCCTGTCCGAGACACTGTGCCTAGAATATAGATGTGCAGTCAGCCCCCCAGACCTGTGGGCTCCATATCTGTGGGTCAACCAACTGCAGATCAGGAATATTCAGAAAATAACTCTACCCATCCTGATCATTGACAGACTTTTTTTTCTGGTCATTATTCCCTAATACAGTGCACCAACTATTTATGCTACATTTGTGTGTATTGGCTATTATAAGTAATCTGGAGGTATTTTAAAGTAGACAGGAAGGTGTGCATAGATTATATGCAGATACTGTACCACTCTCTATAAGAGATTTGAACATTGTACACTGTCCTGAAATCATTCCCCCGTGGATACCATGGGGTACCCATATTTGCAAAAGGACGGAGGAACACACAATGCTTGAGTTTTTCACTAATAATGTTCTAGAGAAATGTATAAAAAGGAAAGAATTTTGAAATGTCATTGGGACAGCAAGAAACACCTCCCTGGACTCTAAAGGTGCTGGCCTTCTCTGTGTGATTTAAATTTATTAGCAGAACAGTGCAAATGGTTCCTAGGTTCCATCTTTAGAAAGGCAAGCCTGTAACATTGGATTTTCCTTCCTCCAAAACACTTTTAAATTAGTAGTGACTACACTTCAACCATGAGCTTTAGGTATGCAGCAGGTTTCCAAGCACACAGAGCACCACTGGGGAAGTAAGTATTCTGAGGCCAGCAGCACCAAGACTGCACCCTGACCAGCCCAGAGAAGGTCTCCGGCGGGGAGAGGCCTCTGGGGCTCCAGGCTGGGCTCCGCGCTCCTCCCCAAACCCACTGCATACCTCATTGTTCGATAGCTGGTACCAAGGCTGCTTGCCGTAGGTGAAGATCTCCCAGAGCACCACCCCCAGGCTCCAGACGTCGCTCTCCGTGGTGAACTTCCTGTACATGATGCTCTCCGGGGGCATCCAGCGGATGGGCAGCATCGTGTGGCCACCAACCTGGCAGGGAAGGGACGACAGGGAGCTTCGGTCACTCTGGAACCAGCCTGGAAGCGGGGCGGGAGGTGGTTGTTTTCCTTATTGTGTTTATTAATTTTAATTGTGTATAAACATGTAAGGGAGGTATGATTGCCTCACCATCCCAAGCAACAGAGACAGAGGGTGAAGAATGATCAAAACAAGTTATCCCTGTGCTATTCAGAATGCTCATTGCCTCAGACCAGGAACAGAGACTACGCTCACACAGATGTTCATCTTGTATGCACACACACACGCACACGTGCACCTCCTGGTAGGGGATGGCTCGGTGTTCTAATGAGTGAGGCAGCTTTGATCAGAATAATGAGTCAGGGGTTCTAGACCCCAAATGGCCTGCATGGTCTCTGCTCCCTGGTCCGGCCCAGCGCTCCCCTCCACCTTCAGGTAGGATGTGTGTGCAGTGCTGGCTAAGATACCTTCACTCCCGCAGCCGCTGTGATGGAGGTTTATTCCCATTTTATAGGAAAGGCCACTGAAGTGAAGGCTGCTTGTGAACTCAGAGGACTTGGGTCTTCGGACGCCAAGCTGAGGACTCTCCTCTACTCCTTAGCAATTTCCAACAATAAATACATACACTGCTAAAATCACAATTTTAATGAAAATACTAAGGGGGAGGGGTCACCTGGCAATAGCAATAGCACAAGCAAGGAGAAACGAGTTTGTTGAAGGATACTTGTCTGAATTTTCTCTCCTCACATTTGGGGTGTGGCATGTGAGGGCTGCCCGATTCCCGCGCGGTAGCCTATGGCCTGCAGGTCCCACTCCTCACCTAGCACTGCCCAGCACTGCCAGGCTGCGGGCCACACCTAACTCGACAGCAGGGAGGCTTATGCTAGAGCAGGAGTCAGACTCAGTTACAACACTCGCTGTCCTCCACTCGGGGTGCTAAAACTCTTGGTGCTTGGAGATTCTGCCCAGTTCTAATTCTCAGTGTCCATTCATAACATTAACTAACCCTACAGGAAGTGTTCCTTCACCGTAGAGTCCAAGAGGCTGAATCCAGAGCTGTCCAGTATGCTCAGGGCTTTCAAAGGATGCCTTTGGCACTGCAGAAAGTGCACCGGCGGGAGAGGAGTTTCTCCCTGTGCTGCTCTGTGAATGAGTACAAATGACGGGCAGAGACACACTTGCCGGCTGAGGGCTGGGGTGCGCCCTGCCTCTGCTCATCAGCTTCCTTCCTTTTTTTTATTTAAGAGAAGACAAGACACAGAAAAGAAAAAACAAAAAGCCAAAAACACAAACAAACAAACGAACAACAATAACAAACCCAAAACAATACCAGCATGGGTTTTCAAAACAAAATGATAGGAATTTAGCAATGGTTGTAATAGTATATATTGCTACCTTCAAAAGGGTCACTTAGATTACCAGATATGGACATGTAAAATTGATCTAATCACAAGAGTATTAACTGTTCTTTTTCTAGAACTTATACAATTAGTAGCATAGTCATCTTAGCTATCTTATGTATATATACACAAATTTATGTCTTTTTCCTTTTCCTTTCTTTCTTTCCCCCTTTCTCCTATCCCAGTTACTTTTCCTTTTTGAGCAGTTTCTTACCCTTACACAATATTTACTGTAGATCTTTTATTGTATTTGCTCTTTCAGTTTCTTGCACTAGGGAGACAATACGGTATTCACACGTGAGCTTGATTTATGCCACTTATGAGTATGGTCTCAAGTTGTGTCCATTTACTTACAAAAGTCTCGATGCAATCTTTCTTTATAGCTGAGTAGTACTCCATTGTATAAAAGTACCATATCTTTTTTATCCATCAATCAAGGAATGGATAAAAAAAATGGTTAATGAACTTTCAATGAGCCCAAGGCCCATAAAGGCCAAGCCAGCTGCAGTGTGAGACCCCTTCCTCTTAGCGTGAGATGCCTCAGCAGTGGCAGGGATTTGGTGTCTCACAGACCTGTCGGAAGGTGGCGGCAACCCTCGCCCTTGGGCTCCACATTTGAACCATGACCAGTGCGGCACAGGCACTGACCAATCGGCAAATACTCAGGTGTAGCATGGTAATGCACATTGGTCCTGTTCACAGCCCTGAGACCCCTGAGTGCCCGGGACTATGGCCATGGAAAGGACCTAATGCTTCCAGATTCTCGGAAGGACAAGGGTATGGAGGCAGGACAATCCCACCAAGTCCTTGCCAAGGGGAGGACGGCTCTATGGCCACACAGGGACTGACTCTGCAGAGCCATGGACACCTCCCTCTGCCAGAAAAGGCTGGGCCATTTGGCACATTGACCTCCACAAACCCCTGGACTTCTCGCCATTCTCTGAAACCACACCTGAGAAGCACTGTACAGTTACAAGACCTCTCTCCATGGATCCTTCTAGTTTCACAAATATACTTGAGACTTGTGGATGCATCTCTAGCCTATAGGTGATGAAATTTCCCCCAGATGTTAGGAGACCTTGCTTAAAGTCACACATCTGACGCATGGTATAGATAGGCCTGAGGTCTAGGCTCTCCTACAGACCCTCTTCATCCTTGTGTAGGCCAAAAGCAGGGAACTGGGCTGCTTGATTGCAACACATAAACAAGGATGCGACAAAATCAGAAGAAAGCAACATTCCCTTCCCTTGTAGACTTTACTCTTACCTTGCCTGTCTTAACCTTCCTCTTCCCTTCCAGTGAAGAGCTCATATCACATTACCCATCCCTGCAGGCTGCGCTGGAGCAGCCAGCCCAGCTGTGCCTTTCTCCATCCAGGTTTGGTCTCATTAGAGGAAATAGACCCAAGGGGTCGATATGACCTAGAGAGGTGGAGGTGACTTTGTCTTTTGGTGCTGAGTTGTGTTATTTAAGCATCTGTGAAAAGCAAGTTCCTTGGACAAGTGGAAATGTCTGTTAACCTTTCTGAAAAAGTGTAGCACTTCAGGCAGGCATTGTTCTTTTGGAAGGAATGAACTGCTTCTTGCACAGATCCTTTCAAGAAGAGCTATTTACAAAAGTGACAACTTGAATTTTACAGAAATTCTAAAAGATAAAAGGCTTTAAAAAGGACAGGCTTCTCTACATGGTAGAGGGGGTTTCAGCACAAAGTTAGCGTAGAACCAGGTTTTTAGTGAAAAAGATACAATTACTTTTTTATGGGAATATGGAAATTGGAATCCAGACATGTGATCAAGATACGTTTGATGTGGGAGGGTAGCAAGAGGACTGGCTGGGATGCTGTGATCCAAGCCAGATCCCAGGCCCTTAGGTGCACTAAGAGCTGGCTCTCCCCAAAAGTTCCTGGGCCGGGTGTATCAGCTGTGCTGCAATCCTCCCCTCTCCACACCATGGAGATTTATAATGCACAGAGCTGCATTGAAGCATCTGAGGAGTTCAACAGGAAGGAATGGATTTAACTTTAGCATAGTGAACTGAACCAATAAGAATGTTTGTGGGAAAGGGATAGCTACTCGTATTGGTCTCCTAGGGCCAGACAACAAAAACATGTGATTTGGAGCACATTAATTTAGGGAGATAACAGGTTTCCATAGCTACTTGGGTCTGTCAAACTTATTTTTTTAATAGAGTAGTCACCATTTAAGGTTTATTTGGTGTTGTAGTTGCTATGACACTTAGCTGCATTGTTCACAAGCAGATCTTTCCTTTTTACAGTATATGGCAATGTACACTACTGACAAAATATGTAAAATAAAATCCTTTAAAACAATTACGTACCAGACATGCAATATTAGATTTGTACAATGGATCCCAGGCTGTGACCACCTGGGAAAATGTCAGGTGGGACTTGGTTGGTGAAGCTGTACAGCAGAGTAACACACGTCTGGTTTGAAGGGCACCCGGAGCCTGTGAAGCATTGGCTGTGGTGTCTCAGAGACGGTGGGCTACTTTACACCAACCAGTGAATACCGCCCTGCATTAGGAAAGAACTGTGGGGTTCTGTGAATCATTTCTACTTCTAACTTTGGGAAACTGATGTTTTTTCCAGGCCATCTTAATACTGCTGCAACAACCATGCATCGGAATAGAGGGCAATATGCACAACCTCCAACTAAAGACTGCTGTAGCCCGGACTGTAGCACGGTGATGCTAGAAGACTTTACACCTGCAGCTCCTCCTGGGTCTCCCCCAGGGGACCCACGCTGTTATCCAAACAGGCCCTCTTCCTCAGGAGTCTGAGGAACCTTCACAACATTAGTGAGCCTTTGTCCCAGGACACAAGGAACACTAAGAAAGATGTCATCCTTTAGTTTATAGAGTCCTTTAGTCAGGATTGGATGACCTTCCTAAGATTATTCATTATAAAGGCTGAGGGTATAGCTCAGGGGCACAGCACCTGCCTGGCAAGTGCAAGGTCCTGAGTTCAATTCTGAGTACCAAAAACATAAATAAATACATAAATAAAAGATTATTCATTATCCTTTTTACCAAATCCAGCACAGACAGTTCAGTGGCCCAGGGTGTGCAGCCTTTTAATTTGATCACCTTGTAATCACCGCCAACCTCCTGTTTGTGAAGCTTTTTCCAGTGCTTTTTATGCCCATCGGTGCCTAACGCAAGGCAGACTCTGCAGGGAGACACCAGCAGCATTCACTCCACTCCACGTAGGCGCCCTGGACTCTCCATAGTCCCAGGAGACCCAGCCATGGCAGCTCAGTGGGTGAACTCCCAGCCTTCCCCCCTTAGGTAGTGGAACCAGGCTGAATCCAGGTTGCAACCACTTCCAATAGCACGGTTGTTGGGAAATCCACTGATCTTCCAAGCCCCTTGGGTCAAAGATTCACTGGGTCAGAAACAACAAGCAGCTCGCCGTTTGGGCTGTGCCTTACGACATCAGGAATGATGAGCTTAAAGATGTTCACATTATGCTGGACCAAATGAAGACAGCTTGCTCCCTCCTGCTGCTGTGCCCCAGCTGTGATAATAACCAGCTTGGAGTTTGTGGTTTCATTACAGTTTTTGCCAGAGACAATTTTCGATGTTCTAAGGAAATGGCTGCAATGCTGGAAATCTGTCATATCTCCCATCAATTTGTCTCCACGATGTCAACAAGAGAAGTTCATCTACCAAGTCCTTCATTAAGATGCTGATGGCACAGGGCATACCAACAGCGCCAACCCCGACAACTGTGAGCCTGTTGGGGGACCTGTTCTTCTCTAAGGAGGCTCACGGTCAGCTGGTCCTTGACACTGGCCATCTTGGACTGTGAACCAAAAGGGATCAGGAGTGCATGTGGGGGAGGGGTCTGGGCGCACGGTTCTGAGGTCCTGATTTGGCGGCAGCGGCTCTGGCTCTCCAGGTCTGCCACACATGATAGTACAGAGTCTGACATTAATCCATGGTACTGAAAACTCAGGGTTCCACCCTCCTAGTGTGGTAGACTTGGCTAACTGCCAAACCTCTGTGTCCTAGTTTCTCCAGCTGTAAACTGAGGATGACCCTGTTTACCTCCCCAGATTGTCACAAGGTAAATCCATGAGCAGCTATTCAAAAATGCTTTATAAATCTTAGTGCACTACTGGCTTTCATGGTGGGGGCTCCCTCTCTGGGCCCTGACTCTCATCTCCTCCGCGGGCAGCGGTCATTCTGCAGCCACTAAGGAGAAGAACCAACAGTATGACCAGCCCCAGTCTTCACTTGGCCGTGACCAAATGGCACCTTGGACTGCACCTTCATCTACTGGGTCCTCTGCCTGCGTTTCTTCTAGAGAGGAGAGAGAGAGAAATATTCACATTTCGACTTACACGTTTTTCCATCTGGTCATTTCTTTTTTGTTGCAGTTTCTTTGGGACAGATTTTTCACTTTAATTCTTTCAAGAATCTCTTTGGGGATTTCACACACGCTGTTATAAAGAATGCTTTCCTTGTTCAGAAGTCAAATGGGTGGACGGTGGGGCAATCTAATAAAAGTTCAAGCTGGGTTCACTAGTTTTCTAAACTCATTTATAACATTTCTGAACATTTCTTTAGCAACTCTTTCCCGGGAATTTTAGAGTATGTCACAAGAGTATACGCCCCCAAAATGAGTCACTGTTGTTACAAATTACTGTCATACATTTGTCACAGACTCTCGGTGGCTTTTGAGCCACATAAAACATACATTGTCTGACAACAAACACAATGAGACATTTGTTTTGCATTGTGCTACTTGGCAACCTGCCCTCACACCCTTGCTTAAATATTTGTGGGGTGGAATGCGATCCCAAGCATGAGACTGGAAGTTGGAATTTCTGCCCTTCACTGCCCAACTTGCTGGGGGCCTCGGGGGTTCTCTGGGGGTCAAGTTGGGGCAGGTGCCTGCTCTTCGCTAAACGA